>JAWPHD010004829.1:0-177258 GCA_037043455.1 Cyrtodaria siliqua
TGTCTTCTTTTTCAGCATTTTGGGAAAGGGTTTGAGGGTCCTTACAACTGGGAAAATAAGCTTCGTAAAAAATCAAAACTTACAAATTGTAAGCATTAATATGACTGATATTGAACTATACTGAATACATGTAAACGTTTTTTTTGCCCCATTTCTTGTATTTCTAGGGCCATATTGATTTATTTTAAATTTCAAAAATTTGGGAATTTTTCCTTTTCAATCGGGAAAAAAACATCCTTTTTTGCATTGGGAGTCGGACCAAATGTCAGGCCCAAAAGCTTCAAAAGCGGAACACAGATCCATCTAGTTTTTTTTTTTAATTCATACAGGTCTTATATTTCCCTCAGATCACTGGGCTTAAAAACAAAACTTTAAAACATTTGGACTCTCACAGTAGTAGAGTATGGCAGTTACAATTTTCAAAAATGTTCTAAAATAAATCTGCCATATCACAATTTACACAGGAAAATATTGTGATGTGTTACTTTCTCAATACTTGCATGTTACTTTGATATGTGGATCATGTTATTTACATACCTGTAAATGATACATATATCCCATATAAATTATATTGTTCATGATAAAAAATACACCTGTGGCACATATGAAACAATAACATATGTATTTCATATGAGACTACTTTAAATTAAATACATACAGCATTTATCATGTTTATATAAATTTTGTAGGATATTTTAAAAAATGTTTAAACAACCTGTTTAAGTTTCGATGTTATTCTAATAGTGAAATTCATAGGTAGTACACATACAGACACTCCTTCATAAAATGGTTCAAAACTCACTAGAAGTTCCAAACTTGTTTCGTAAATGCAATATTAGATACAAAATTGTTTAATATCCTCTATATATAACCAGGGGTCGAATTTCACTCTTACAGACTCGCAAAGATTGCTACTGAAAATTTCGAGCACTTACTTTTTTCTGCGAGTAGAAATAAATAGCACACACTTGATTGAATATCAACAACGACAGACTGACAGAACCAACAAATGGTCCGACGACATAATATGTAGTCAAACCTCTCTCCAATTCCACATGATTATTTGCGTAACTTCATTGTCAAACGAAAATAAGTAAATGCAGTCTGTATCAGATTGAGGCTTATCCAGTAAACAGGACTAGTGCAAGCGTCTATATGTAATGAATCAATATTAACTTCCGGTAAGATAACTCGAACTTTATGCAATCAATTATCATGGCAGAATCGTCTGCTCGCAAAATCAATTCGTTTTTCAAGACAAAATGACGAGATGGAGTCGAGCGAACGCGGAGAAAACAGTATGACAGTTATTATTAGGTAAGGTTCACAATTCATAGTTTCATACAGGAAAACAAGAAATGTTTGTAAAACATATATGCCCCCTTGAACAACCATGACACAAACATTACTGCCAAGTTGTGAGTGCCAGCTGTTTTTGAGTTATGGAAGCCAAGAAAATAGTGTATGTGTGTGTATTTCTAAGGATTATAGTCCCTCCACCTACGACAGGCGTCCTACCCGACGATTATAGGCACAATGTCTGGACTTTTATCTGTGTGTTGTTGTGTGATGTGATGATATGTCTACTTGAAGCAGCGAACTCAATGGTTTCTTTATAGTGCTGCCACACTGGAATACCACGCTGCAGTAGACATGATACCCCCACCCACCCATTCACATTATTCTGACACTGGTCAATCAGTCGTAGCACTACCCATTATTTGCTCGTCAAGCAAGGGTTACAAGTGACTACTCCATTTTTAAAGTCTTTGGTATGACGCGGTCAGGGGACTCGAACCCACGACCTCCCGAATGCAAGGCAGACGCTATAACCACTACACCACAATGCTTCGGTATACATAGTGTATCATTGGCAGTTATCCTTATATATATGTAGGTATTTTACATTTAGCTTTCACATGGGTTGCTTAATTTGCATATTCTTCATCAAAATAATGTATCCCATATGTCAAAATTATTCAATAGTTTGAGTTTAAAGAGTGAAAATAAATCTTAAATGTGTTTTTTTAAATTAGAATCAAATTTAATCTTAATATTCATTCAATAAAGGGAGATAATTTAAAAAATAATTTTAAATTAATATGGTCTTTAGGTTAAATATAGAAACATCATATTAAAAACAATAGGCCCAAGAGGGCCTGTATCAATCTACTGGATACACCCGGGGTGGGGCCCAAATTTGACCCAAGAGTCACCATTTGTACAAACTTGGTAGAGGATCCAAAAGCTGATATTAAATAAAATTAAACCTTTATCTCTTGTAGTTTCAGAGAAGATTTTTGAAGTTAGGGGGGGGGGGGGAATTAAAATATAAAAAAAAAAGAAAAAAAAAGATTTAAAAAAAAAAAGAAAAAAAGAATTAAAAACAAAATAAAATTGAAAAAAAAAGATTAAAAAATTGAGCCCATAAGCCAAAATAGTTTTAAAAAATAACAAGCAATTTTTAGTGATTTTTTTTATACAAGTTTTGTTACCATGACAACCACATTTCTTATGCAAATCTACCCAATAGGGGAGGTGTATAACTACACCATGAGACAAACATTCTTGCCAAGTTTGTCATTTGTAGTGCCAGCTGTTCTTGAGTATCACGAAGACAAGCGATTTTTAGTGATTTTTTACAACTTTTGCTACCATGGCAACCACATTTCTTATCCGAATCTACCCAAAAAGGGAGGTGCACAACTACACCATGCAACAAACATTCCTGCCGAGTTTTGGGTTTGTAGTGCCAGCTGTTCTCGAGTTAGCGCGAAGACAGGCGATTTTTAGTGTTTTTTTACATGTTTTGTTCTTATGTGAATCTACCCAAAAGGGGAGGTGCACAACTAGACCATGCAACAAACATTCCTGCCGAGTTTTGGGTTTGTAGTGCCAGCTGTTCTCGAGTTACAGCGAAGACAAGCGATTTTTAGTGATTTTTTACAACTTTTGTTACCATGGCAACCACATTTCTTATCCGAATCTACCCAAAAAGGGAGGTGCACAACTACACCATGACACAAATATTTCTGCCGAGTTTCGAGTTTGTAGTTCAAGCTGTTTTTGAGTTATCACAAAGACAAGATTTTGGGATGGACCTACCGACCGACAGACATGCCGACATTTTTTTTATATGTTTTGTTACCCTGGTAACCACATTTCTTATGCGAATCTACCCAAATAGGGAGGTGCACAACTACACCATGACACAAACATTCCTGGCAAGTTTCGAGTTTGTAGTGCCAGCTGTTCTTGAGATCTGGCAAAGACAAGAAGATTATGGACCGACCGACAGCCTGTGCAAAGCCATATGTCCCCCACTTCGAGTATTGTATACAATCGGGGTCAAAACTACAGATGTAGGTGCACCTATAAAAAAGTGTAGGTGCACCTTTAAAAAGTATAGGTGCACCTATACTTTTTATGGGTGCACCTGTAAAATTATAGGTGCACCCATAAAATTGTAGGTGCACCCATAAAATATATACACTTTTACAGGTGCACCTATAAATATGGGTGCACCTGCATTGTTAATGAACAGGGTCAAAAGTCTCGTCCAATCAAATTCCTTGTTACAGACTGAGACATTGTAGTTACGGGGTTAAAAAAAACTTCTTCAATATTTTATCACAACAATATACAATTCTACAATTGCAAAATGACAAAATAACAATCCTTAATAATGCACATATAAACTACTTTTTAAAATGTAATTATTACTTAATTTCCATAACCGAAACAATATACTACTAAACCGGTGGTACGATTCACCCTAACGGACCGAAACGGACCGTAACGGAGATGAAACACCGGAACGACCGGTGTCGCGTGGTAACACACGCCCTACTGATAGTCCACGCGTTTGAATTTAATGTGGCGTTGGCGTGGTAATCACACGTTTTAATGAAAAAGTATCTATAACTTATGAAAACCGTTTTCTAGCTAAAGAAATTCACTCTATATCGAAAAACAAAGCACATAACGAACAATTATATGCAAACCGTATTTCGACAAATGCTATGATAAATGAGAAATAAGCTTTTTAACGACTCACTATCAATGGATTTTTTCTTTACGACGTTTACACGTTCTGCTGAAATATTATCTATAATTCATAAAAATCGACATCCACATGGTAGGGAAGACATACATTTAAGACATATAATCCAATCGTACATCGATGAATACTATATTAGATGAGAAATAACCTATTTTGTAAAGACATCAAATTGGTATTTGTTTGCTTAAACAAGTGTGTTTCTGTACACTGATTCGTACATTATAGCATTCGTTTTTAAAAAAAAAAACTATTCAGTGTGTAACTTTTTTTTCTGTCGGAAGAATATCATTTTGTTGCATCAAACAAATGTATAGATTTATTCAAGTAGAAATACGATATTTTTGTATGCCTTTATTTTAATTTCCTATTTGAGTAGTGTTGAATAGTGTGAGAATAAGGTAAGTGTCTTAACACTTACTGCATTATAGAAAACAATATCTACACATAGTACACATATATATGCACGATTTTTAATTCTTTATTTATTTTTTAATTAAAAGTGTACATACCGATCGATCATACATTCTAGTTTCCAACTATTCCTAAAGATCACACGCACTTCCTTGTGTTTCTTCGTATTAGACTATTTGTACTTATAAACAGTCTAATGTTTTCATGAACACTTAGTACAAGACACATCTAGAAGTTGAACTAATAAAAAAATGGTAAGTGGCCAAATGCATTGTATAAACCTAGCTATAAAACATCACTTTTATTACTTTTAATTGATCATTTATTACCGCCAGAGCGGATATCGGGGTAATAAAAGTGCCTGCTTTTTCTCACCTCCTCGACAATGTTTTCACAAGAATGGCGCGTTCTACCCGCAAATGTCCAATCAAGCATGATTAATTACAGGATAATTATTCTATTTAGAAATTTAACATGTAAGTAGTAAGTAAGTAATATTGTATTAAAGTGTCACATGTTAAATACAGTTACAATTACAAATAGTATACCACATTGTTATTTGATAACCTGCCATCATAGGCATATGAAACATTATACAATACAATTGTACATGTTAAAACATAATAAAAGTTACAAATGTATTACATTTAATATATTCAATAATTAAAGCTATTATTTAGTATTCGTTTACACATAATTAACATGAAAACTACAATTAAATTCCAAACTCTCATTATTTAAACAAGAGGTCAATGACCTTGAAGCTCTACTGATTGATTTTGATTTCAGGAAGTAGTCGCTACAGACTTGTTTTTTGAAAATCTATATTAACCGTGGCGGCCATCTTGAATTTCCGGCCGACCTGAAATTTTGCTAAGATCAATAAGACATTAAGAGCAACATTCCTGTGAAGTTTCATGAAAATCCGTCAGGTAGTTTCAAAGAAGTAGTCGCTACAAGTTTTCACTATATAACTCTATGTAAACAAAGCAGCCATGTTTAAGGTCAAATCAAAACGATTTTCGACAAGGACCAACATCATGTCATACTGATCATTTTAGAAAAAGTCCCATATCAATATCTCTTATTGTTTTGAAGAAGTAGTCGCTACAAACTTATTTATTTTAAATCTATTTTTAGCTGTGGCGGCCATCTTGAATTTCCGGCCGACCTGAAATTTTTCTAGGATCAACTAGACATCAAGAGCAACATTCCTGTGAAGTTTCATGAACATCTGTCAAGTAGTTTCAGAGGAGTAGTCGCTACAAGTTTTTACTATATAACTCTATGTAACCAAAGATGGCCACTGGCAGCCATGTTTAACGTCGAATCAAAATAATTTTCCACAAGGATCTACATCATGTCATGCTGATCATTTTAGAAAAAGTCCCATATCAATATCACTTATAGTTTTCAAGAAGTAGTCGCTACAAACTTATTTTTTAAAAATCTATTTTTAGCTGTGACGGCCATCTTGAATTTCCGGCCGACCTGAAATTTTGATAGGATTAATAAGACATCAAGAGCAACATTCCTGTAAAGTTTCATGACAATCCGCCAAGTAGTTTCAGAGGAGTAGTCGCTACAAGTTTTTACTATATAACTCTATGTAAACAAAGATGGCCGCTGGCAGCCATGTTTAACGTTGAATCAAAACGATTTTTGACTAGGATCAACATCATGTAATGCTGATCATTTTAGAAAAAGTCCCATATCAATATCACTTATAGTTTTCAAGAAGTAGTCGCTACAAACTTATTTTTTAAAAATCTATTTTTAGCTGTGACGGCCATCTTATATTTCCGGCCGACGTGAAATTTTTCTAGGATCAATTAGACATCAAGAGCAACATTCCTGTAAAGTTTCATGACAATCCGCCAAGTAGTTTCAGAGAAGTAGTCGCTACAAGTTTTTACTATATAACTCTATGTAAACAAAGATGGCCGCTGGCAGCCATTTTTAACGTTGAATCAAAACGATTTTTGACTAGGATCAACATCATGTCATGCTGATCATTTTAGAAAAAGTCCCATATCAATATCTCTTATAGTTTTCAAGAAGAAGTCGCTACAAACTTGTATTTTAAAACTCTATTTTTAGCTTTGGCGGCCATCTTGGATTTCACATCAACATGAATTTTTGCTAGGATCAACTAGACTTTATGGGCAACATTTCTGTAAAGTTTCATGAATATCCATCCAGTAGTTTCAGCTGTGAAGTCGCTACAAATAAAAGTTTACGGACAGACGGCCAGACGGACAGACGGACGGACGGACGACGGACGCCGCACCACGGCATAAGCTCTGCTGATCTCTGATCAGTAGAGCTAAAAAACAACAACATTTATTTGAATTACTTTTATAACACAGATATGCATTTTTACAATGCTAAAGAGCGTCATATAAATACATTTTTAAAAGTATGTTTGTTTATGTGTGCTGTAGCATATAACAGTCAATTAAGAATGTTAATTTTTCAGTTGATAAAAACAGCAAAAACCTGTTTTCAGCTTGATATTCTGCATTAAAAAGTTTATATCTAATATTTGAATAAAACTCGCAGTCAATCAAAAAATGAATTTCATCCTCGATTGTTGATGTTACAATATTTGCCAACTCGTTCAGGGACAGGTGTTTTCGGTCGAGTATATCCCCTGTTTCAATTGATAAGGGAAGATTAGAGACAAGGGTGTAGTAATGATTTTAGGTTGTACGCACACAAATAAATTTTAAGTTAAACATCGTAGATGCGAATGCTTTAGAGTCGTGTTGTATTCCATCCCTGCACCCCTACCCCGCCCCCTCTCAGATAATGCAAAATCAAGCCCTCTGCCTTTATATGTATATACATTTTTAAAACAACACGAAATCATACCATTAAACAGTAAAAATAAATGTAATTTAGGTGTGCATCTAGGTGAATAGAAATATTAAGTAATTTCCGTAGCCATGCAAGGCCGTGGGGGTGCGTTTCTTATGGCAATTTTTTTTGTAAGCGTGTTTTGTATGCCCACATACGGGTACGAAAGAAATGAAAAACAAATGTTAAAAATAATACACTGAAAACGCGTCATTGCAGCATTTTCAGTCATTATTATCACACTACCAAACCTACCCTCTCCATAGAAAAGTGAGTACAAAATAATTGAAAAATAAAGCTTTATTTAGATTGTACAAGAAATACAAAGAAACTCGTCAGATTACAGCATTTTCAGTACATGTGTATATATTTAATTTTCTTGTGGGAGGACCCCACCCTGCATGCACCTCTCATACACACAGTGTGTGAGGGAGCATCAGATAGGTATATGTTTTTATTCAAGATTTCTTAGAGGAAGCTATCCCCAACCCACACCACACCAGCCCATCCTGCCAACCCACTTCGACTAAATTACGCGCACCCAATTTCAGGCCTGATTGTATACACTATTATATCTTTGTTTAACTTGTATTGATGATGACAATAGCTTTGAATGAAGTAAATTATAAATAGTGTCTTTATTTCTACTAACATGTATCATGTTTATGTATCTCATTAAAATCAAACCCTCTATTACTCTACGATTATCTTTACGCTATAAGCGAAGAGTATCAAGAGTATCAAAGTGTAATTAGGATTTGATGTTAAGGAGATTGATAAAATATAAATCTACTTATTACAACACTATTATAGCTTGTCGACAACCATGACTTATTCGTGTTGTAATTATTTAAATGTTGAAGTTTGAACTCTGAAGTCTGATCTCTGAACTCTGAACTTTGAAGTTTGAACTCTAAAGTCTGAACTGTGAAGTCTGAAATATGAACACCACAGTAATTTACTTCCTGTATACCTAGATAAGTCAATTCGTTATGTAGGTAAGTCAATTTGTTATGTAGATAAGTCACTTCGTTATGTAGATAAGTCAATTCGTTATGTAGATACGTTAATTTGTTATGTAGTCTAGTCAATTCGTTATGTACAATTGTTAATTCATTATATAGATAAGTCAAATACTGCAAAGTTGATTCTAGCGTTTTCTGGTTTGCAATGGCCTTTTTACTGCCATCTAGCACATCTCCTATATTTTTTGGACCACCCATGAAATAGAGAAATTCTAGGTGGAACAAACGGTATCCAAAATCACTTCGACTCGCTGGTATACCACATGGAGCTTGGGCTTGAAGCACCGTAAAAACCGGCAGTTTCAACAAATAACAGTATGAATAAATTGTCCAGGCAAAATATTTCCCTTCAACGATTAACTCAAGAAAAAGAAAGAAGTCATTATTTAACACTTTCTTCTGCAATACAGCTAGAGCCTTCTCTATTAAAAAAAATCATCATCCAAATGTTCGATGTTCTCAGCTTCTGTTTGTGTACTTGTGTCGATGTATATTTTATTTTGTTTGATCTTCTATTCATATATCTTCCCATTCGGTGTCATTTCCGTCAACGGAGAATATTTGTTTGCGTTTTTATCGGAGCGCCCAATAGGGTAACTATTTTGCGAGTCGATGAAAGAGGATAGGGGTGTTAAGTAAAAATTTTAAAAAATGTACACGTGTGTGTGTGTAATTCTAAGGATTATAGTACTTCTACCATTGGAACCCGAGAAGAATCCCTCGTTGGCTCGACATTATGTGTGGTCTGTTTGTGTGAGTGAGTGTGTGTAGTGCTATGTGTCTATCTACAGTCTACTTGAAGCCGATATAGTTAACTCCGGGGTTGGGCTATATTTGACCCCAGCGTCACCATTTTAGAAATACTTGGTATAGGATACAAACCGTATTAAACATACAAAATATTAAACCTGTAGCTCTTGCAAAACCATTCGGTATAGCTATTCATGCTGCCATCGGAGGTTATTCGAGGAAAATTCTGTGGTTGAAAGCAGGTCCTTCAAATAACAATCAAAGATTCATAGCTCGATTTTTTTAGACTTTGTCAAGAGATTAGGGAGGGTACCGAGAATGGTACGATCGTATGGGGGTTCTAAAAATGTTGTTGTAAAAGATCTTTAGATGTCCCTCAGGATGTATCACACAGACGATATGTCTGGTCGAAAAAGTTTTCTTACTGGAAAATCTACTGGAAATTAAAGAACTGAGAGACTATGGGGCAGTCTTAAAATACATTTTACCCAATACTGGAGAAATTCTTTCAGAGATATGCGAGACAGCGAGATATAGACCCACTTATATGTTGTTGAAAATTTGAATGAGCATAGAATCAGATCACAGTGAAATGAGGTATTAGTGCCGTCTGGTATTCCTGAAGTCACGTACTACAACATTTTCAAGCGTTTGCAGCATATGATTACTCGTTTCCACTACCGTGTGATTTACAAACCATTGGAGAACTATCCAATGAGTATACAGACGAGTTCCCTGTTAGAGGATTGTTCTAATGAATTTCTGCAAATTATGGAATGGGAAACAGGAAATGCGAGAAATCAGTGGCCAATACCTTCAAATATTGAAGGAGCGCTTGATCAATTCCGCTTGATCAATTCTGCTAAAGGTAACAATTCCAACGCTAAAGGTAACACTCACCTCTTTCGCTAAAGGTAACAATGCTAACGCTAAAGGTAACAACTTTTCATGTTAACGCTATTTAAAGATAACAACTGTCTACGCTATAGGTAACAACGTTTTTCAATATCTACAGTTTCAATGAAAATTTAGTTAACATGTTCTTGTTAGTTACTGAAGCATTTGATTCGCTTCCGTACGATGCAACCCGTATTGGCGTTGTTAGAGAGTGTGCTGGTCTCCTACTCGGACACGTGGACACGTGGACTTTTTGCAGGTTCGAATCCCATTGGATGTCAAGTGAATAAGTGTCGATTCTTGTGGATGGCGGAAGACAGAGAGTACAGGTTCTACCCTTGAAAAATGGTGTGATCTGCCTCAAGCGACCGCATATATGGCCTAATATGTGCTAAAATGACGTAAAATACCATTCAAACAAAACCAACTCCTCTTACATCAAGATCATGCCAAATTAAGGCTGTCATCCGCGCCATTAAGAGTGGTATGTGTATAAGCTGCTTAGGTTGTTTTACGATATAAATAAAACACGTATATGCAGTTTGTGACTGTTTTACTGTGAATTGGTTTCATTTGGAGGTAATATACACATTTAGTTCAATTTAAAACAACATCGGGTTTGTTAATAAAGTACCCAACTGCTTGGTAACGCATATTTTCCTTTGCTATACTTTTGCTATAATGTGTAAGATATAATATAGCAAACAGAGTGTAATTTTTTTTTTAGAGCACAGGTGAGGAGAAAAAAAATAAGTCAGACTTGAACCAGTACTATCTCATCTCAGAAAACAGTTTACTGAAATGTTAATCGAATGATTACACACATATGCAAGGGAAACATGTCACTTTTACAAGGGAACACTTTCTGTATGTCAAACACGAAACTCGGCATGCCAGGGCTGTACAAATCCTATAGCCCGACGCCCGGGACTAGTCCAAAACCAAAGTCGGGCGTGTCACTTTTTCAAAGATTTCAGTCCCGGACTAGTCCAATTTTAAAAAAAGAGAAAGTCGGGCGTGTCACTGTTTGAAAGATTTCAGTCCCAGATTTGTCAAATTTACAATGTCAGCCACCTGTCATAAAACAACCCCAGCACACTTCTCAACGTAATCCTTTAATTGCACTCGCTTATGAAATGCAATTAGCATCCACAGCGGCGATCATCCAATACCCCGGGCAATTTTATCAACAATCAACCATGCCGGAAGTCCCGCCTCCAAATTACTTAGATTGACAGTGGGCATTGTCGACATTATCCAATCAATTGACCCGATCTATTTTAATCCAGACCCGCTAGCCAATGAAACGCCTACCACATGTAAATCACATGTTCGTCACGTGATTACCTGTTTGTCACGTGGTGAGCTAAAAATGGCGATACACTGAAACAATAACACTAACACGTTGATTAATTTCGCAATCAGGCCGATTTGTCGGCAATCTTTCGATGAGTAAAGAAACTCAGAACGTTTAATAATGGAAGCATGTTTGATATGAAACGGTAGGTGTGATTTTTTATTGTTTCTCAGTGTATTGTTGAGCGTAATTGTAACAGACTTGAAAGGCGGGTGGGGTAACGGTTTGTGCATAGTTAGTGTACTAATTACGTTCGAAGAATTGAGTGGTCAAACAAATAAAATAAAAACAAAACGAACTGATACACATAATCAGTTTGATTTCGTATTCGGCAGTGCTAACGTTTACATTTCAAAAATGGGTTTGTTGAACTTTTTCAGTGTTAAAAATAAGGAAAATTTTCAGAGTGAAAGCGAAAGTGAAAGTAAAAATAAAAAGAGGAAAAATGTAGAATGTGATACACAGCCAATCAAAAAGTCAAAATCATCTGGTGTAGTGGACAAAAACATAAAAATAAAATGTTTATGTTGATTCACATGTTATTTATTTTTTGCATTAGGTAAAATGGTAATAAAGTTAAGAATCTCATCTGTAGCCCCTTACCTATATAAAGTTATGACTTTTTTCTTTCCATTAAATGATTATCTGAACTGTAATATGAAACTCAATATCTATATTGAAATTTAAAAATGCAGAATAGATGTGATTCTTACTATTGCTACTGTTTCACCCAATGGCAGTCTACAATCTATACCACTGAAACATACATTAATTGTCTGAAGAGTAAATAAGGATTGTTTCCTTTACTGTGTATAATGAATTGTAATGATCAGTATGCAAGACGCAGTTTTAACAAATTGAGAAATTGAAAAAATTCAGGACTTGTGTCCATTTTTTAGGACTATTCACAATTTGTTTGGGACTAGTCACTTTTGACAGGGTGACAAGTCCCGGACTAGTGGCTAAAAAAAAATTTTGTACAGCCCTGCATGCATGTTTAAACAAACCCTATCGATGTTATAAAAAACATACGAATGGCATTGATAATAAAACTGCAGTTTACTTCCACTTTGATGTTTAGTCCGCAAGAGTTAATTTTGAAGCTGCCTTTAAATACATAAATGAAAGGGTGTGTGTGGTGAAGGTGGGGTGGGGGGTGGGGTGGCGTGGGGCTTAGTGGGTAAACATTTTTAATTTAGGTTTGTTCTTCGTTATCATACCATATATTTTAATTCAATAAATATGCATTATTCTCAACCATTAGGAATATTGTCAAACAATTTAGTTTGAACTCTGTGAGAAAAGCACGTCTGGGATATATAACCTGATCGGGTTTATTTTACAATCATCAAATATCACGTTCATTGATTTCTATTATATCTTCGTATTGGGTTTCAAAAAAAGGTATCTGATAGGTCACGTACGATGTCTTTCAATGATGTAGGAAACATAATAAGAGTTTATTCTACCATATAGACCGTGAGCCATATACTTTTTTGTTACCATCTCAAGGGACAAATTCTTACTAGTACCATGTTATTGAGGACCTTGTAGAGAAACAAAAAATCCATGATAGCAGTGTGAACAGGGTAGCTGATTCCTGTTATTAGAGTTATCTCCCCCTTTTAAGCAAAACTCTTGTTTCTTTAAAAAAATCGTTTTTGCTGAATCTAGAAGAGCTAAAGGTCTTATATTTGGCATGTATTATACATTTAGGGTCCTCTACCAAGTATTTATAAAATGGAGACCCTATGGTCAAATATGGCCCAGCCCCGGGTGTAACCATTTTTCATAGAGTTATATAGAATATCTTTAAAAATAAATAATTTTCTCTAAAACTGTAAGAGCTAGAGGTCCCATATTATGCATGAAGCATAAGCTTATGGTCCACTAGCAAGTTTGTTAACATGTTGACCCTGGGGTCATATCTGGCTCCGCCACAGGGGTCATATATTTACATAGAGTCATAAAGAAACATCTTTAAAATCTCTTCGAAAAAAAACAAGAGCCAGAGGTCTTCTCTTTTGCATATCGTATAAGCTTATTGTTCTCTACCAATTTTGTTCAAAACGTGACTCTATTACCAACTATGGCCCGGTTCTGCAGGATCAAAGTTTTACAAAGAGTTATATAGGAAAGTCCATACAAATATTCTTTTTCTGACACTACATGAGCTAGAGGTCTAATACGATACATGTAGCATAAGAGTATCGATCTCTACCAATTTATTTTGTTCAAATCATGATCTTATGGTCAAATTTCGCCCAGTCCCTGGGGTCACATATTTACATAGAGTTATGTAGGAACGTCTATAAACATCTTCTTCTCTAAAACTACAAGAGCTAGAGATCTAATAAGCTACATATAGCTTAAGATTATTGTCCTGTACCAAATAATTTAAATGGTGTCCCTTATTTCAAGCCTGGAATCAAATTTGGTCCTGTCCCGGGGGTCACACTATAACATTGAATTATATAGGAAAACATATTCAAACAGCTTCTCTGATACCTCAAAAGCTAAATAATAGTTCGCATGTACCATAAGCTTATGATTCTCTACCTGGTTTGTTCAAATGGCGACAATGGGATCAAATATGGCCACTATGTGGGTGACAGTTTTACAGATGTATATAAAGAAATTGTTGTTGTTTCTTAAAACATGAGAGCACTTTGAGACAAGGCGAGTGGGTCTCTTATTTATGGCTTGAAGTTGTACACTTTTCATAAAATCACTTCAAAAGTTTTAAACGAACTGAAATATACAGAGAATGTGACTTTTAATAAAACTAATTGCAAAAAAACAAAAAGAAAAGGCATTTTACGGTTTAATGTTGATTTTTAGGTGTTTGTTATACACATTTTAAAATAACCTGCCAAATTACGACAAAATTACACTACAAAAACAGTTTATCAAAACTCTATCCAGGTGTTCAGTTCATATAATAATGCATATGTGTCGCTTAAAAGTGTATGTTTATTCATGGGTTCTTATAATACCAGTGATTGAATTATCCATTTTTAATTTTTTTGTCTGACTGGTTAAAGCTTTTTATATTATATCTATAGAGTTTTGATTCTTAAACGATGTAAGTTATGTATATACCTCGTGGTCAGTAGGTTAAGAAACGATGTACATATGTTATAAAATGTGGCTGTTGTTGGCGGGATAGCTGCTTTAACTGCAGCAGTACCTGTATGTCGGATATAGCTTTTAGAGTAAACATCAGCATCTCGATGCAATGGGTACCGATTCTTATCTGGAAGCGTTTATTATTTTTTATCTTATATGTATATTGTCACATTAAATTCTATTATTTTAATGAGATAATATGTACTGAGTATTCTTAATTGTCCTTTTTTATCCCAAGGCATTAATTGCCAAGTTTATCAAAATAGCAATGAGCTGGGCATATATAAGGCTTGCAGGCATATTGCAACTCGACATACATGTACTTGATGCTAACTTGCTAGATAAGAGACACCGTTGTGAACCCATCTTCTTGCATATAACCTTAATGACGGATTAACATTTTTGTTGTATGTATTTTAATGCAGTCATCCTGCTTGAGCGCATACAGCCTGTTGAAGCAATGGATAGTACGGGGGACTTTTTATTCAAAGGACCCCATCATGTTAAAGAAACATAGGTGTCTATTCGTCAGTAGGACAGGTTCCTAAATGCCTATATAACCCCTCCCCCTTCCCCCCCCCCACACACACACGCCCTCTCTCTCTTCATCGGCAATTCACCTTTTTTAGGCGATAATCATTCCACTTGCATGCGCATGCGCAAATGTAGGGGTTATGCTTACTATCCTAGGTTAATTCCATACTCTATATCAAGTACGGAGAACATCAGAACCTATGTTTAGATACATATTCTAAGCAGGTGATATTGTAACAACTGCACCAATACTAACAAACAGTTGCCATGGTAAGTAGTTAATACAGTGATATGGGTATCACCCTAAAGATATTTCTTCGTCGACGCCGTGTGGTTCCCGGGCATGAATAAGACCACTGCATATCCAGGCAGAGGGGTAAGATTTTCCCGAATTCATGTTCATGTTGTCATTTCTGTTCATTATTTTTTATCATGAAACCTGTATTGTTTCAGTTGCTACCTCAGTGGTGGCAGTGATCGTGGCTCCAGCGAAAAATGGAGTGTTTACTAAAGAATTTGCAGCAACTCCGCAGTTCTGCAGGTAAGAAGGTTCTAGGCACATTATGCATATCTAGATGTTAATGAAGAGTGAGCCGGATCAAATGGTCATTCCTGTTGGCGCCATATAACATGTTTGTGTTGGTGCGCCGTAAAACCCCAATTCAAATCAATTCATCTTTGTCGATTCTTTTTCAGTAACACAAAAATGGTTCGTACAAATGCATATACTACTATTTTTACATTTCTTTTGCAGAATTCTTCATCGTGTTGTATATGAGTGGGGTAATTCAGGTGTACAAATCCTTAATATATGCATAAATTGTAATTAAAAAGTATTAAAATTGACAACTTTTAAAATGTTGCGTTGCAATATGCCGTATAATAATTTCGTCTGTGCAATATATGTATATATCAGAACATGTTAATACTATTTATGTTGCAGTTACTTTGAGGAAGGCTTATACTTCCAGTTTTGCATGTGTCTCAACTTATCAGGCTTACTGAACATATATGTGCAATGCCATGAACATTGCTTACTACTTAATTTCATCAATCTATCAAAACAATCCCTTATTCATATTATATTATCATTTAAATCATGTGGACATGTTGTAAATTACCGATTCTTACAAGTTTACACATATAATGTAAAAAATATTGACTAAATTAAATGCATAAAAATGTGTCAATAGTGGGTGGGGTAAATTGACTACTAATTGAAGCAAAATAGAGATTTTAAACTGAATTCAGTGCTAAAAAAGAGCTTATTTACGCTTTATGTATTTTAATGAATTGTAAACGTAAGTGCATCTTTAAAAAGTACATCAATAATTATTCACACAAGCATGACATTTAAAAATGAACATCACAAACTTATATGAAAGCGCTACAATGATAACCTATTAATGTTCGATTTGTTTATATAAGCTACCTGTTCCAGATTGCTATCATGGAAAAATGTAATCTATATACATTGCTCTTTTCAAAAAGTGATGGTAGAATTTGTCCCTTGAGTTGGTAACAATATCGAAAATGTTGGGTCCTGGCTCAAGGCCTAATATGATAAATCAGCAAATTGAATTAAAATGAAGCTCTGTCACATTTATTCTACATTATTTGAACGGCCATGCACTCATTTGTTTTACGTGGAATACCTAGAACTGTATTAATCCATGCTCAAGGATTGAACTTACGCCCAAAAAATTTAAACCTGGCATTGATTGAATAGCCCCTAATTTCTTAGAGAGACAATATGGCGGAATATATGCATTGGTCCAATATAAATGCAACGGAGTCGATGAGCCCATTCTCCTTAGGAATTAGGGCTCGATTTGGCTTGATTTAAATCGCAACCCGTGCTCCATTCAACGACTGAATCTGTCATTTATTAGTATACGGTATCTAGTTCATCAATTAACCATTAGTACAGATTTACACGTCTGAAATTCCTGTCAACCACGGTGCAGCGGGGGTGGCTTTGGATCATATGCTGGAGGTCGTGGGCTCGATCCCCGACCGGGTAACACCAAATACTTAACAAGTAGCTCCATTGCTAGACTCTGATGCTATGAGTGTTATGCTATGACTGGTCGGTCCGATGTCAGTTTAATGTGATTGGATGAGTCATGGCATGTGCACAGGTTTTCAGTATACATTCTTACATATTGAAAATAATATTCCGATTAAGAAAACATTTATGTTTTATCATTTTACATCAGTATATGTAACATCTCGTTGTGATATAATCACAATAAATTATAAATAAATCTCTCTGCTATTCATTTGACGAACTAACATCTGTCACTCTCAAATCTCAGAGCTTATCTTAATTAAAAGTATTCATCATGCACATACTTGCATAATAATATGCAAATACATGCATAATTATGCACACAGCTGTTCATTTGACGAACTAATATCAATACATTGACCATCATAGAAGCAGACTAACTCACTCAGTAATTCTGGTCGGTAACAGCTGGTTCAAAACATGAGGACATGTGTCTTGCCACACTGTGTTGGGTCTGGCATATTTAGCATGTGCTCTCCAAATCAGTAACTGATATGCACATTTGATAGATGAAGTAAAACCCTATCAGCTGTTTCGGGGAGAGTGGGTGGGGGTAACTAACTTCCTTGTAACATGCTGTTACGTTTCTGATTTTAATGAAATTGTTCAAACAGCAAATTTATTCTAATGTCTACAGTTTAAATTTGAATATTACCTCTTCATAAACTTTACCGGTGCTCTGGTAAAATACTCCTAGGTAAAGTAGTCATATGAGGAGAAATACTTTAGAATAGTTTGTTATGACTACTTCTTAATTATTTAGAATACACTGTAGTTAAAATAAACAACTTTACAAGATTACATAAAACTTAACGTTTACTAAAATATCACATTGCAGTAGCAAGATATATTATACAGCAAACATTTTGTTCAATTTTATCCTCTCTTTTTTTTTAAATAAGTTAAAGCTTTTAAAGTTAGAGAAAAAGTTGAATTAAAAACAAAAACAATTGTATAATACATTTTGAATATTATAGGGCTGTAACACGTTTTTTAAAAATAATTTGCAGTATTGACCTAGATTTTGACCTCTTTTGTGAAAATAAGGACAATTATTTTTCTCTGAAAGGTTAAAATAAGAATTAAATTGCTAAAACTATACTCACAAGTATTGACCTATGGTATTTTGTCTTCCTATAAGCTCCAATTACAAATCTTTACAAAAATGGCGACCATCTTATTGGTTTACTTGGTTCACCCTAATTTTTGCCAATTTTTGCTGATTGTTGATAAACTTCAGACCAAGACAAACATTTTGATATATAATATGTTTTGTTCTATTTTTGTTACCACCTACCCCTTAAAATAATCATCGATTTTGGCCATGGTCACCCTACTATTCAGGCAACATGTACATATTTTTATTCTACACTTTATTTTGTTAGAAATAGACATTAATTTTAAAAGTTATTAAATGATCAAGATATATCCAATTTGTGTATTCCGTTAAGTGCATCGAGCACATGGTGGCCTATATAACTTTGAACATTAAAAGTAGATATAAAAATCGGACAAGAAAAGTAGCATTCTAGAACGACAGTCAACCACAAACACACACACAGAAACAAAGAACAACTTTAAAGATGAATAAAAGGCAAAATAAGCCATCACAAACACAAAAGTGTTGACAATAGGGCTACAGCCTTGGAACAGTCAGTGGCCAAAAAGGGGCCACTGGGGGATTAAACCAGGCTCTAGGGTGCACCAATCCTCACTCTTACCCTATTGTCATCCCAATAAGCGGGAAAATGTAAATAAAGATATCTCCGACAGGTTGTATTCTCTAACAAACACGGCAGCATTAATAGGCAATATAAGTAAAACACATAAATGATCATGTACTATATAATATAAAAAATCCAAGAAAGCCACAAGGTAAGTACTCAATGATTGGCAGAAGCCAGAGCAACAAGAGAATAAAGAGTACGACAAGATAAGATTAAAGTCAAACGCGATCGTCTTATAAGGGTTCTGATAGACGTCCACAATCTGTCCGGTCAAATAGGAAAGCATAAATGTAAATGGGTCCACCACTAAACATGCAGTTCGTTGCAAAATGATAGGGTCATAACCTCTTTTGTTAAACGTTTTAACACATTTAATAAAGACTGTATGAAAATTATCTTACGAAGTTTGTAAATCACATCACCATGCATAGAGTCAGGTTGTGATAGTCCTTGTCACAGAAGAGTTCTTAAATTATTTTTATATTTTAAAGTAGATCTGGATTACGATAATACAATTTTGCAAAGTTTTTTCAAAGTTTACGGTAACGGTAGCCCTGCTGGAGTAGTTTTTTTAGATATACACAGATTACGAATATTAAAGTCCTCAACTCGACTACAAGCACTAGCGAATAAGTTGAGAAACATAGACCCCATAAGAAGTAGAACGGAGAACATCCCCTTCTAAGAGAGGATAATTAACAATATCAAACCCTGATCTATTTTTAAAATATAAAAGTATTTTAAGAACCCTTCTGCAACAAGGACTCTCATGAACTGACTTCTGTTGTGACGTGATGCGTCGGAAGACTCAACATGAAATCTCTTTCAAAGCAATACAATAACAAAATTGCGACAAGAGGTGCACAGTTCGTACACTTAGAGATACCAACAATTTGTCTATAAACGGTTGTTCCATACGTGACGAAAATAATAGGAAATGAGTGCTTCACAAACTTCTTAGTGTAATGGTCTAAAATGCCGTTAGTAAAAAACGCTTTGATATTGTTATAGGCCAAAAATGTAGTTTTGTTCTCTAGCGAAAGTTTTGTGAATAAGAGCAAAAAGCTTGTCTTTGATAAGGTGATGCAGTAAGGTTGTATATAGTGTAGAGAAGTCATAAGTCATACGTAATTATACACTACTGTTTGTAAGAGATCTTATCTACACATTTTATAATCGGTCACCAGCTTTTTTTAAAATAAAACAAATACTAAAAACTGGAAATCACCTAGGTTTTAGTCCAATCAAGGCAGAATAAGTTTTATAAATCGCTAGCGATATTTGTTAAACGACGCCAGTTAAAATTTCAAATGAAACATCAATTATTAAAAAATATATAATTCTTTGAAAAGTGACCGATTATAAAAGTTGAGTAGTGTAGATGAAACTTGACGTTTACTGCAAATTTATCAAGGACGTCTGAATTTTAGACCAAAATATATTAATCCCAGAGATTTCTTAAGTTTTAGCATAATACTGTTTAACGTGATCTTTAACGGCAGTAAGTCGAGAAGTTAAAGGCACTAGAATTCAAAATAAAACGAGCTTTCTATGGATATTTATATAATTAAGGGAGTCCAGTACATAGTTGGCAGCTTGTTTTGCTTTTTGTCTACCCCAACCTTGAAAGTAATGCACCGAGTGATATATGTGGCAATAACTTCATCCTCAGTAGATTGAACTGTAGATTGAACTGGAGTATACTTATTAGTGCTACAGAGTTCCAGAGATAAAACATTAATCCCTTCCCTTCCTTATGCATACATCTTATTTTTGAGAGGTATTATTGTTTACGAATGATCATTTCTGCCGCACATTACAGTGGCGTTGGAATGTTTTAGAAACTCGGGAGGAAGGTGGGGCCCAAATGAAAATTTTCAATTTTTGATAATGTTTCATCCACGCCCCACTCCCCACCTCCGCCCTCCACTTCGTTTTGCTTGTCACATATTTTAATGCAAACAATCTCTAATTAGGTTTGTCAATTTATTAGTGTTATGCTTTGCCTTTCAAAGGCAACCCCCCCCACCCCCCCCCCCCCCCCAATCTCTTCGTTTTGCTGGTCACATATTTTAATGCAAACAATATCTAATTTGGTTTGTCAATTGATTAGTGTTATACTTTGCCGGCCAAAGGCACTTGTGTTGGGTCAAAACATAAACCTGGCACAATATGTGATGGGAAGTGGGGGAAAACATATACCAGGCCACAAGCACTTGTGTTGGGTCAAAACATAAACCTGGCACAATATGTGATGGGAAGTGGGGGAAAACATATACCAGGCCCACTCAGTCAGATTATTGAGGTGTGCATGTTGTGGAGTATATTCTTTAACATGAAAAGTTGTTACTTTAACGTTAGGGTTGTTACCTTTAGCGGAAGAGGTGATTATTACCTTTAGCGGAGGTTGTTACATTTAGCGTGCGTTGGAATTGTTACTTTTAGCCGCGGTTGTTGCCTTTAGCGGAATTGTTACCTTTAGCGTTGTTACACCTTTTCCTTTCTAGTTTCATCTCGGATTGGCAAATAGTATGAAACTGATTCTTCTTATGAATGAAACTTCTTATTTATTGTTTCACGTTTCGTGTCTGACTGAGTGACATTTTGACAAACAAAAATTTGCTGTTTGTCGTAAGAGCCTAGCTGCCAGTAAGTTTGGAATATTTCTTAAGCACATTCTCGAGAAACTTTGTGCGAACATTTAAAGTGACATCTGTTACAGTCTTTGCATTTCATCTCCTTTTTTGGACAACTTTGCCTGTTTGCCCTGTATACTCATATACGTGATCTCTGCGATATTTTCGTATGTTTCTTTTCCATTTATCAGTGTTTTTTTTCTTCTTTTTCTCGACAAATTTTTCTAAGCTAGGCTTTGATAGTCTGCTTGTTTCCATTTCTGATTTAAAGACTATAATATCACTTTACAGATCTGATAACAATAATATTATCTGCAAGGACAACAACGAGGCATATATCCCCATGTTGCTATAAGAAAGTGTCGATATCCCCTTGTTGCTGTCAAGTTTTGGTCGTTTTTCAGATAGCCCCATTGTGTTCTGATCATTCCTGGGGAATTATTTAATAACCTATGCTAGATTTGTTTACATAACATAGAATGGCACTAGAGGAAACAAAATACCATAAACGTTAAAATATGCCAATTTGGTATATAGCACCTTTTTGCTCTATGCCCTCGATATGTGTGATATGCAATTAAAGGGACAGTCGGTAATCTGAACGAAGTTGGGTGGTCGAGCCTATTAAACTCTTTATTAAATTTGCAAATACACTCAGTCGTAAATAATTTGATGATGTCCTATTTAATTAATATTTATGAAAAGAAATGTCTAGAAAACTAGGGGACTTCGTTTATTTTTGTTGTCCTTATCATAAATAATAATTTATCATCTGATCATTTCAGTCTATGAGAAGTTGTTTTGCGAGATCGAAATAAATTTCTTCAATCGAATCAGCTGTTGAGATGGATATTTTCATTTCATTTTAATTAATATAACATCTAATTATAATGTCGTCAACGTTTCAATCATTACTATTAATTAAACAGAAAATAACAGGTGGGTCATTTAAGTGGAAGTACACAAGACGTTTGAAACTAAAGCAAAAAAAAAAGATTGCCGACAGTCCCTTTAACACCGTTAAATGCAGAGGGGTAGGACACCCCCATTCATATTCATTCATATTCATGTTGTCATTTGTTGTTCAGGCTCATTAAAGGTCTTCATCATGACCCCTACATTGTTTTAGGTGCCATCTCACTCACATCACTAAGAGCAGTGGCTGAAAAACGATAAACGTGGCTCCAGCGTAAATGGAGTGTCTACAATAGAATTTGCAGCAACTCTGCAGTTCAGGGTGAGAAGGTCCTAGGCCCATTCTCCATATTTTATCTCGATGTTTTACGGCACGTCGACACATAAATAGGTCATATTGCGCGCAAAAACAGACGGAAGATGAAGAAATTAAGTAGCAATAAAAAATTGATGTAAATATATAATGATACAAAAAAAGAGAATATTCAAAAGAATAGTTTGTGTATTCTGGGCCAGATATCTATAATGCTAACCACTTTATTGTAAAATGCGCTATAATATGCATTGCATTTTTCTTATCTTTCTTAAGATAATTATGTCATATGTATATATGCATCATGCTATTTTCCCACTGGTGGCCTGCCACAGCTTTCAAGAATTAAGTGTTACTTACGACCCTATATGACCGCACCAAAAAAAATGCACAATACACAATTGCGCAACTTTCAGTCTGGTACTCGTCCTCATATCAGTTTGCTTTAGCAGGGTTTTATTCATCTAATCTTTCGTCGCAAGTGAAAGCATGGATGCTATTCTTTTGCAAAAAGGTCGTAACTACAGGGCTATAATCATATAAGGTTGTAAGTGGTAGATACGACCTTATAATTTTGTCATTATTGTTTGATATTATAAAAAGTTGGGTCTTAACTGGTAGATACGACCTTAATATCTCAAGATTTGATATAAATGTGCAACTGTAGAAGAGCCTCGTTTAAACACCAGGTTTACAAAATAGCCTGGTTTAGATACCAGGTGTACAGAAGAGCCTAGTTGAAATACCAGGTGTACAGAAGAGCCTCGTTTAAATACCAAGTTTACAGAAGAGCCTTGTTTAAATACAAGGTGTACAGAAGAGCCTGGTCTAAATACCAGGTGTACAGAAGAGCCTGGTTTCAATGCCAGGTGTACAGAAGAGCCTGGTTTCAATACCAGGTGTACAGAAGAGCCACGTTTAAATACCAGGTGTACAGAAGAGCCTCGTTTAAACACCATGTGTACAGAAGAGCCTCTTTTAAATACCAGGTGTACAGAAGAGCCTCGTGTAAACACCGTGTGTACAGAAGAGCCTCTTTTAAATAGTAGGTGTATAGAAGAGCCTGGTTTAAATACTAGGTGTTCACAAGTGCCAGGTGTACCCGGAAGAGCCTCGTTTAAATACCAGGTGTACAGAAGAGCTTCGTTTAAATACCACATAACAGTTGTACATAAGAGCCTGGTTTATACAGAAGAGCCTCGTTTAAACACCATGTGTACAGAAGAGCCTCTTTTAAATACCAGGTGTACAGAAGAGCCTCGTGTAAACACCGTGTGTACAGAAGAGCCTCTTTTAAATACTAGGTGTACAGAAGAGCCTGGTTTAAATACTAGGTGTTCACAAGGGCCAGGTGTACCTAGAAGAGCTTCGTTTAAATACCACATAACAGTTGTACATAAGAGCCTGGTTTAGATACCAGGCATACAGAAGAGCCTCGTTTAAATACCAGGTGTACAGAAGAGCCTCTTTTAAATACCAGGTGTACAAAAGAGCCTGGTTTTGACACCAGGTGTACGGAAGAGCCTCGTTTAAATACCAGGTGTACAGAAGAGCCACGTTAAAATACCAGGCGTACAGAAGTCTCATTTAAATACAAGACAGGGCTCTGGAAATATGGTTGCCCCGGGGCAAGTGGAATTTGGGTGCGGGCAGGTGTCCGTCGCAAATCTGGTTGTCTGACACTTGCCCGACTGGACGTTTCCGTTTTAGACAAAAAATCAAACGAAAACTCGGCTTATCATAAAGTGTGCTGATTACGAATTAACCACCTGTCGCTTTTGCCGCGAGCGGTAATTCAGGAGTGTCATAAATCTGACCTGTGTTGTTTTGTGATTGTTTAATCCCTCCCACTTACACAGTTTGTCAAAACCCGATTGGCCGATGAAAGTTTGAGGTGCCAATCAAAAATGTCCATGCGCCGATATCTTGCTTGATTGGCATTAATAATATTCATCTCCCTATTACGGAAGTGTGTCCCATTCATCTCCCTATTACTGAAGTGTGTCCTCTACTAACATGTTTGATAAGATAAGACCATCCCAAAAATTTAATCCAATTATAATCGATAAAACGTAACCACTGTAAAGTTTGTTGACTTCTGGTATGCAGTATTTTACGCGCAACATAAATCATATGTTTAGCCGAACTTTCGAATTATGTAGAGTATAACCGCACCAACATTTCATGCAACGCATATTGTGTATTGACGCTGAATGTTATCGGAAAAGGTAATGAATACACACTTATCAGTCCGCCAAGTACTTATAGCTGTGTAATAGGTGAAACGCGGGTCTTTGAAATTTTTTTAACAAAAAGCAATTTATTTTTAATAAACGATACGGTAAGTACTGTACCATACACAAATGAAGTAGAAATTAATTACTGGCACTAATTAAGGAAGGTATGTGAATGCAGCGGGTTGCTTTATTGCAGTTATTTTGACACATATTATTAAAAACAAACTTTGTTTGCGAGTTTGTATTTTGTTTGGCACATTTGGTAACACGATTAATTATATAACTTTTGTGGACTGGCTGTGACGATTAAAGCTGAGTAGGCATATGTTGTTTGCAATTACTAAAGGGAAACTTTTGAAAACACGTTCTCGAATGTTGATGTAGTTTAGAACTAATATGTCTTGAACATCATCATATAGTCTACATTTGCTTTTTATGAAAGTATATTATAGAATATAATAGCGTTATTTGAATAAATATAATCGAATGATGTTGTTGTTTCCATCTGATTTCCACAGTATAGTACAGTGTAATGTTACAGTTTTTTACAATAACCAAACATTAGAATAATATTTAAGCAGTGACTTTTAAATTTGGGGCAAGTGACATTTTAGACAGGGCAAGTGGATTTTCAAAATATTTCCAGAGCCCTGCAAGGTGTACAAAAGAGCCTGGTTTAGATACCAGGTGTACAGAAGAGCCTCGTTAAATTACTAGGTGTACAGAAGAGCCTCGTTTAAATACCAGGTGTACAGAAGAGCCTGATTTAGATACCAGGTGTATAGAAGAGCCTGGTTGAAATACCAGGTGTACAGAAGAGCCTCGTTTAAATACCAGATATACAGAAGTCTCATTTAAATACAAGGCAGGGCTCTGGAAATATGGAGAAGAGCCTCATTTAAATACCAGGTGTATATAAGTGCCTGGTAGAAATACCAGGTATACACAAGAGCCTCGTTTAAATACCAGGTGTACATAAGATCCTTGTTTAAATACCAGATGTACAGATGAGCCTGGTTTAAACACCAGGGGTACAGAAGAGCCTTGTTCAGATACCAGGTGTACAGAAGAGCCTCATTTAAATACCAGGTGTACAGAAGAGCCTGGTTTAAATACCAGGTGTACAAAATAGCCTGGTTTAGATACCAGGTGTACAGAAGAGCCTCGTTTAAATACCAGGTATACAGAAGAGCCATGTTTAAATACCACGTGTACAGAACTCTCAATTAAATACCAGGCGTAGTACAGAAGAGCCTTGTTTAAATGACAGGTGTACAAAAGAGCCTCTTTTAAATACCAGGTGTACAGAAAAGCCTTGTTTAATGGCCTCTGACAAGTAGAGCTAAAATCTAAACTCTTTTGTAAACTAAAATGCAAAAGGTGAAATTTGGTAAAAGTGAAAATTGGAGATTGGGCCATCTTCAAACTGGATGGGTGTTCCACAGAACACTTGTGTCACCTGCCATGTGCTTATTTGTGTTGAGTGCCCACAAAGCAAAATTATGCATTTTTGCCAATTCAAGGGCAGATTAGCAATCAAAACTGGTTGATTCAAGAACTAGTCCAAGATCTTATGGATATATAACTACTGTTTAAGTTTTGTTAAGATCTGAAGAAAGTTAAGGGACAATGGACAGATGATGGAAGGACGGACGATGGACAACACATCATTCCTTAGGCCTTGCAATGAGATTACTTCTGTTTTTATAGTTATAAACCACAGTTAGCTTCAGAACAACAATTTTTATCTTGTGACCCATAAAGCAGATTGTTGCGTGTCATTATAATGATCAGATATGGTTGAACTCCCCAATTAAAAATCCAAGGATAACACATTTATTTTTTAATCAACCATTATTAAATTGATAACTTACCTAGCAGCAACGTGTTCATATGCTTCAATGACATGTGCCTCGTCAAGGTCTGCCGTCAGGGAACTACTTTTTGGTGGTGTTCTATTCAGGTATGTCATAAATCCTGGAAGTTGCTCGCCTACAGCCGCCTTGGCGTAGCATTTAACAAGATATCTGGAAACAACACAGATGAATTAGCACAGCTTATAACCACACACCTAACATCAAACATAGACTTCATATATAAACCACAACGTATAAAAACAGACCTAACAACAAACAGACATGAAATTTCTATATGAACCAAAATGTATAACCACAGACTTAAGAACAAACAGACATGAAACTTCCTATATGAACCAAAATGTATAACCACTGATCTAAGAACAAACAGACATGAAACTTCCTATATGAACCACAACGTATAACCGCAGACCTAACAACAAACAGACATGAAAATTCCTATATGAACCACAATGTATAACCACTGATCTAACAACAAACAGACATGGAACTTCCTATATGAACCAAAATGTATAACCACTGACCTAACAACAAACAGACATGAAACTTACTATATGAACCACAATGTATAACCACAGATCTAAGAACAAACAGACATGAAACTTCCTATATGAACCAAAATGTATAACCACTGACCTAACAACAAACAGACATGAAACTTACTATATGAACCACAACGTATAACCGCAGACCTAACAACAAACAGACATGAAACTTCCTATATGAACCACAATGTATAACCACAGATCTAAGAACAAACAGACATGAAACTTCCTATATGAACCAAAATGTATAACCACTGACCTAACAACAAACAGACATGAAACTTACTATATGAACCACAACGTATAACCGCAGACCTAACAACAAACAGACATGAAAATTCCTATATGAACCACAATGTATAACCACTGATCTAACAACAAACAGACATGGTCTTCCTATATGAACCACAATGTATAACCACTGATCTAACAACAAACAGACATGGAACTTCCTATATGAACCACAACGTATAACCACAGAACTAAGAACAAACAGACATGAAACTTCCGATATGAACCACAATGTATGACCACAGAGCTAAGAATGAACAGACATGAAACTTCCGATATGAACCACAATGTATGACCACAGACCTAAGAATGGACATGAAACTTCCTATATGAACCACAATGTATAACCACAGACCAAAGAACAAACAGACATGAACATCCTATATGAACCACAATGTGTAACCACAGACCAAAGAACAAACAGACATGAAACTTCCTATATGAACCACAATGTATAACCACAGACCTAAGAACAAACAGACATAAAACTTTCTATATGAACCACAATGTATAACCACAGAACTAAGAACAAACCCACAGAACTAAGAACAAACAGACATGAAACTTCCTATATGAACCACAATGTATAACCGCAGACCTAAGAACAAACAAACATGAATTTCCTATATGGACCACAATGTATAACCACAGACCTATTAACAAACAGACATGAAACTTCCTATATGAACCACAATGTATAACCACTGACCTAACAACAAACAGACATGAAACTTCCTATATGAACCACAACGTATAACCACAGACCTAACAACAAACAGACATGAAACTTCCTATAGGAACCACAATGTATAACCACAGACCTAATTACAAACAGACATGAAACTTCTTATATCAACCACAACGTATAACCACAGACCTAACAACAAAACTTCCTATATGAACCACAACGTATAACCACAGACCTAACAACAAACAGACATGAACTTCCTATATGGACCACAATGTACAACCACAGACCTAAGAACAAACAGACATGAAACTTTCTATATCAACCACAACGTATAACCACAGACCAAAGAACAAACAGACATGAATTTCCTACATGAATCACAGACCTAAGAACGAACAGACATGAAACTTCCGATATGAACCACAATGTATAACCACAGACCTAAGAACAGTCATGAAACTTTCTATATGAACAACAAGATTGTCAATTGGACACAAAATACGTCCATCAAAAGTGGATCATTTAGTAGTGTAAAAAGTTGCCAAAATGATCTTTGTAACAGAGGTGTTAGTATCAGTGTTGTATCTTCTCATCGCAGACATCGCAAAAGTTAATGCAAGGACAGACAGACGGATGGACGGAAAATGATGTGACATAAACAAACTCCGTTGTTACCAGGGCGATTGGACTGGTTTTCTAACTTGACCCGAGTTTCATCAAGATTGAAAAACAAATATCCAAGTTATTGAACAAACATCATCAAATTGTCAATTTTCAATAATTAAAGGGCCATAACTCCGTTGTTAAATGGACTCTTTGGCTGGTTTCTGACCTTGACCTAGATACTATGCCTATAAACATTATCCCAAATTTACATAAAGATTGAACAACAAATACTAAAATTATTGAGCATCGTTAAAATTGTCAATTTTCAGTAACTTGAATTGAATTGGGTTTAAAGGCGCACCAACACATGGAAAGGTTATATGGCGCCTAAAAGGCATGAACATGCCAGGCTCATCTTCCATGTACATCGAGATAAAATATGGAAAATGGGCCTAGAACCTTCTCACCCTGAACTGCAGAGTTGCTGCAAATCCTATCGTAGAAACTCCATTTACGCTGGAGCCACGTTATTGTTTTTCTGCCACTGCTCTTTTGATGCGAGCGCAATAGCACCTGAAACAATGCAGGGATCATGATGAAGACCTTTAATGAACATGAACAAAAAATGATAAAATGAACATGAATTTGGGGGGATTCTACCCCTCTGCCTATCCCTCCAAAGAGATCTGCAGTGGCCCTATTCTTTGCCCCGTGACCAAACGGGGCCCCCGAGAACCACACGGGGCTACTAAAAGGCCATAACTCCGTTGTTACCAAGGCGATTGGGTTGGTTTTCGAACTTGACCGAGATATTATGCCCATAAACATTATTTCCAAGTTTTATAAGGATTGGATAATATTTGTTCGAGTCAGAGAGCGGACAGCACAAAATTGCAAATTTTCAATAATTAAAGGGTCACAACTCCGTTGTTACTGGGGCGATTGGGCTGGTGTTCGAACTTGACCGAGATATTATGACCATAAACATTATTTCAAAGTTTCATAATGATTGGATAATATTTGTTGGCGTTAGAGAGTGGACACTGCAAAACTTAACGGACGGACGGACAACGCCAGAACATAATACGTCCCGTCTTAGGATGGGCGTACATCCCGTCTTAGGACGGGCGTATAAAAAGCTGTTTAATGTATCATCATTTTTTAGTTTTCTTTTAAAATCAAAGAATTTACATAGTGAAACTTTCCTCTGAACTCCCTGATGTTTCTCAAAAGTTTAAATAAGGAAAACACTATAATAGGAAAGAGAAATAAATGTGTAGTAGGTTTGAGATGTATAAAATGTGTATGCATGAAACTGAGATAAATTACACAGTTTTGTATTTTTTTGTTATTAGGTTTGGGGTATAACTGATAATTAGTAGCAAGTCAACATGTCTTTGAGGATATTAGAGAAATCTTAGAAATCTTGTCTTGTGGGATAGCACTACACTAGGATGTCTCACACAGTGAAGAATATCCTTGCGAATATGAAAATTTGAAATTCACGGCAAATTCGCCGAAAATGATAAGATTGGCCTGGAGAAATACTGAAAAAAGTGAGGCCTTATGAATGCTTCCGAAATTCTTACGAATCCTTGCGAATCCTTGCGAATTTCTTACGAACCTTACGATTACTTAACAATCAATTTGCCGAATTTCTTGCGAATCCTTTGCCAATGTTACGAATGCTTACGAATGCCGTTGCGAATCTTGCGAACACCTTACGAATGAAACGATTGCATGCTTGGCTAGTTGCATATACCCATTGCCAATGTTTCTCTTACTCACTTATTCGCCAGCCTCCGCCGAGTCAACTTCTTCTTCAGAAAGTCAAGTTTTAAGTTTGTTAAAAACTCCAGTTTTTATCCTTCAGCATGCCCAGGGGCATGACAAATGCTAGCAAATCCCTACAAATGTCTTACGATCACTACAAATGCCTTGCCATCAATAAGAATTGCTTGCGATTGCTTACGAAAATGTTGCGAAAGCAATAAGAATATGCTTTCCTGGCGAATTTTAGGAGCATGTTCCTAATATTAGCAACACCCCACGAACGACCGCGAATGCTTAAGAACACCTACGAATGTCTGGCGATCATGTTGTGATCATTGCGAATTGGTGGCGAATTGCATTCGTAAGCCCATTCGCCACCATATTCGCCACTGTGTGAGAGCAGCATGAAGAGAACAATTTTTATTTTTTTGAAACAATATAGTATTCTGTTCCTAAAACAAGAGGCCCAAGAGGGCCTGTCGACACTCTACAGCCTCAAGATAAAGTTTATGTATAAGGGGCCATAAGTCTTTCAAAAATCATTCAACCGGAACATGGGGATGACATACGGAACTAGGCTTGGTACTGATCATCCCTGCAAAGTTTCGTTGAAATCCAACCAAAGGTTCAGGAGAAGTCTAGACAAAGTTAGTGTATTAAAACCTGCCAGAACATGGCAATGACAGGTGCAGCTATGCTTAGTACGGATCATCTCCGCCAAGATTCGCTAAAATCTGGCAAAGAGTTTGTGTATTAAAACATAACTCTGCCATAACTCTGCCAAAAATCATTTAATCGAAATATGGCGATAGTGCTGATCATCCCTGCAAAGTTTCATTGAAATCCGACCAGGGGTTCATGAGAACTAGTCAGAACAAAGTTTGTGTATTAAAGCCTTTAAAGGGCTATAACTCCGCCAAAATCATTCAACTGGAACACGGTGACTATGTCAACCAGGCTTGGTACTGATCATCCCAGCAAAGTTTCATCCCAGCAAAGTTTCAATGAAATTCAGTGAAATGAAGGCCCTTTCGTACTAATGAGGCCAAGATATAGCATATTTCAGAAAATCAAGGGACATGACTCCGATGTAAATGGTCCAATCTCGATGTTTTTTTAATTTGTCTGAGCTTTCGTTGATATTAACAATCGGGTAAAGTTTCGTAAAGATCGGATGAAAGATGAAGGCCCTATCTTTTTAACGAGGCAAAATATAGGATTTCTAACTAAATCAAGGGTCATAACTCCACTGTTACAGGTCCGATCTGGCTGGTTTTCGAACTTGTCCAAGCTGTCATTGATATTAACAATCTGGTAAAGTTTCGTAAAGATCTGATGAAAGATGAAGGCCCTATCGAATTAACGAGGCAAAATATAGCATTTTTAACTAAAACAAGTGCCATAACTCTGCTGTTACTGGTCTGATCTGGCTGGTTTTCAACTTGTCTGAGCTTTCATTGATATTAACAATCTGTTAAAGATTGGTAAAGATCAGCTGAAAAATGAAGGCCCTGAGACAAAAGTTAACGACGGACTGACGAAGGAGGAACGCAGACAACTCGCCACCCTGTAAGCTCTGCTCGCCCTTTGCCGGTAGAGCTAAAAACAATGGTTTATTCACTTTGTTTGAACAAAATAGTTTGTTTTTTTGAATGCCATGCCTGAATCAACATATTTATCTGAAGTTATCGAGTTACCTAGCACACTGCAAGTACATCACTGTGTTTTCTCCCTCATAAGTGCAGGCTGGAGTAATGTTGGCAAATATCTTTGGAATGCCACTGGCATGCGAGTAACCATGACCGCCGCACGCCATTCTTAACTTATCTATTCCATTGCTAGCTATGCTTGCTGATAAAGCCTTCAGACCGGAGGCCACTGCATGAAGCTGAAATACGACAAAGTAAAGTTTTAACATAAATAATATTCCTTCTGGAAGGAGCATGGGATAAAAGGATATATCAGTCCACCGCATGCAGCTGAAACACGACAAAGTAAAGTTTCAACATAAATAATATTCCTTCTGGAAGGGGCATGGGATAAAATGATTTATCAGAGTCCACCGCATGCAGCTAAAATAAGACAAAGTATAGTTTCAAGTATAAGAAAGTCCGTCTGTCGGCAATACATGTCTCGCCAATATTAGTCAATGAATTAAAGTTATAAGTTGATAAAAAAGGGCCGTAATTTTGCTAAAATGCAATAGAGAGTTATGGAACATGAGCATCTGAGTGACCTTGATGATACTGAAGACATGTACGAAAGTGTGACTGAACTTTAATAAGCAATCTTGTGACTTGTCACTTGTTTGTTTTTAGAACTTAGTGACTTTTTTACTCTTGAATTTCACTATTTCAGTCATCACAATTCTATATATTTGTACCCTGATGAAGGTCAGTGATTGGCCGAAATGTTGGTAATAATTAAAATAGTAAAATTCACCCGATGTCAGTCGTTTTGTTCTACTTCTCCTGACTGTTTCCTCGTATTTAATAAGCAATGATGAAAATACTAGAATGTGAAATACATATATTGAGAGACCATCTTATCAATTTTGCTCCTTATATGTGCTCTTTTATTAAGAAATAAGCCGTAATAACCTGTATCACTGAACACAGAATAAATATGGTAAATAACAGACATACCACTTGCATTTCGTCCATCTGTCCCTTCTCAATATTGGCTGTTATCCGTGTGTATGTATTGACCATCACGGTGCCAGTGAACATAAGCGCGTACGATGCAGCCAGTAATGGGAACAACTTCTGCTGCTGCGTCTGATAATCAATCACCTGTGGTTCCTCTCCACTGTAATTATTGTACATATTTACATTTCTATTGCAGTGCCCTTAAATGAACCACTTTAACATGTTGCACGTCAATTTCCAGAGAAAAGCATTTACTTTTGGGGCAGAGTAAAAAAAAGGTGCAGTGAATTGGTCTGATGAACTTGTTTTGTTTGTATGATTTAATGTCATCAGATGTTCCCATGCCAAACCCACCCATAGATTCAAAATTGAGTCTGAAGAATCAAAATTTTGAAATATAGGAGTCACCCAAAGATATTTATTAAATTGTATACCTGGGGTCCAGGGTATGTTTTAATGGCATATCCCTTAATGTTAAATAAAAATACCCTTAGTTTTGAAAATTGTTTGAGAAATAAAAAATTTACAGCTAAAATATTTTTTCACGGTGGAGAAAAGAAAATTAAAAAATCTCAAAAACCATCAGCATGATCAGTAAGCTTTAGTATTTTGCAATAAAACTTTCAGTCTTAATATAGATTTATATAAAACTCTCAGTCTTAATATAGATTTATATAAAACTTTCAGTCTTAATATAGATTTATATAAAACTTTCAGTCTTAATATAGATAGTCTTAATATAGATTTATATAAAACTTTCAGTCTTAATATAGATTTATATAAAACTTTCAGTCTTAATATAGATTTATATAAAACTTTCAGTCATATAGATTTATCCAACATATTTAACATAGATTTATCAAACACATTTAACCCCTTTTTTTGGAAAGATACAAAAAAAAAAAAATAGGGAGAAAATTCGGATAGCAAAATTCGAGGGTTCAGTGCAAAACTATTGTATCTCCTTCTTTATTCATATGTAGTAACAATAGTTTTGCACTGACCCCTGAAAATGCCCTTTTTAAAAAAAAAATCCTGTGTAAGTTTTTTATTTCTCAATCAATTTCAATAGAGTAAAGTAATTTTATTTACCGCTTAATATGCCTGTCTCATGGTGTATAGTAACTTATTATGTACTTTGGTGTATGAAAAGTCCAAAAAACCTTTGGCAGCAAGAAGCGTCCCAGAGAGAAGTTCAACTGGTAGATTACTGGTCCGTTGACTTTGTCATTAGGCAATCCTTCTCATGTATTTTAGAAATGAGACCATGCACTCTCTAACATGTCTAAATCAACAAATGTTTATACGAAAATAGTTACCCTGGAGTCCTTTCAGTCTGCCGCCTTACAGAGCTGTACCTCGTCGCTATGGTAACGGCCATGGCTAGTCCCTCGGCAGATTTTTTTACTATTGTGGATCGTATGCCCACCATCGTTCCGTACAAAACTTTTGGATTGCCAGAGGTTACATATGTTCCATCTTTCTCTACCTGGGCAATGTCAGGCCAAGCAAAATTTAGGTTAATCTTTCATTCTCACTCCAAGCTCACAAGTTTTTTTTAAAAATTCAATCTAATCTTTGACTCTCACCACTAAAAGGGACAACAGCAATTTTTAACTATGCATTAAAGTGCAATTAATTTATTAATCAAATATCATTTAAATAAATGGTAACAAAATATGGATTTTCACCTTTTTCTTCCTTATTCTACGACACGTTCGAAAGTGTATATAGCGACAAACAAGAATGAACATGCCAGGCGCATCCTCCAATTACATCGAGAATAAAATAAAGAGAATGGGACAAAAATCTTTTAACATGCAGGATTGAAGAATGGCTGCAATTCTAAAGCAGACACTCCATTTATGAGCAGGGTCATGACGAAGACATTTTAATGAGCCTGACAAAAAATGACAAATGAACGTGAAGTAGTGCTCCTACCCTTCTATACCCGGCAACCACACGGGGCTGTGGTTTATTCTATACCCGGGAACCACACGGTGCTGTGGTTTATGCTATACCTGGTAACCGCATGAGGCAGTGGTTTATTCTATACCTTGTAACCGCACGGGGCAGTGTTTATTCTATACACGAGGCTGTGGTTTATTCTATATCCAGTAACTTCACAGGGCAGTGGTTTATTCTATACCTGGTAACCACATGGGGCTGTAGTTTATTCTATACCTGGTAACCACATGGGGCTGTAGTTTATTCTATACTCAGTAACCACATAGGGCTGTGGTTTATTCTATACCCGGTAATCACACGGGGCTGTGGTTTATTCTATATCCGATAATCACATGGGGCTGTGGTTTATTCTATACCCGGTAATCACACAGGGCTGTGGTTTATTCTATATCCGATAATCACATGGGGCTGTGGTTTATTCTATACCCGGTAATCACACGGGGCTGTGGTTTATTCTATACCCGGTAATCACACGGGGCTGTGGTTTATTCTATACCCGGTAATCACACGGGGCCGTGGTTAATGCTATACCCGGTAATCACAAGGGGCTGTGGTTTATTCTATACCCGGTAATCACACAGGGCTGTGGTTTATTCTATACCCAGTAATCACACGGGGCTGTGCTTTGGTGAACAACACTGATTAGGTGGTAGTAGCCTTGTTTCAAGAAATTTGCGATTAGTAAATTAATTTTCTTTTAATATAGAAATTATTAAGTTCACTGAGAGATAAAGTATGCAAAAACCTTTGATCCTACTCATTCACATGGTTATACAAATAATGTGAAAACGTTTACTTTATAATATATGTACATATCCCATAAAGGTGCCATATATGCAGTGTATTAGCCAGCCAACCGTGCAGCCATCTTTTGCACGGGCGTTTTTGAAAAATCGCGGCTTATATTTGGGGGAGTGGTCGGGGTAAAAAAAAAACCTTTATCTGTTAAAATAAATTACCCCAGAGACGCCCACTTCTCGCGAATTGGCGCGTAGCGCGTGTTTGAAACTTATTTTGCCCACCCTGTTTGCATATTTGCACACCCAGTTCTTAATTTCTGCCTAATACACTGCATATAGGTGTACCTTTTGGCTCACATCCATCGATACATTTTGGTTTAACAGAAGCATACAGGGTAAACTTGAGAAAGATGGAACATATTCGGTTGCCCCCACTATGTTATGCAACAGAACAACCATTTGTGTTTAGAATTAAGACATTTGTTACTTACTGCTTGTATCAGCTTTTCAACTATTTTGGGTAAACTAAGTTAACATATTGCTTACTGGTAGGTAAACATTCATTTGTTTAACTACTTGGAGACTGAACAAAAATAACTTACCTAGTCTATTGAAAATCATTTCAACTAAAGATTTGTTTGCTGGAATGGTTTTTACGTCATTTTTAGCACATTTCAGGCTATATATGATGACTTTTTTTGGGGGAGTAGATGCAGACTACCCCACTTTTCCTGGGTAGAACCAGTACTGTATACTTCCCGCCATCTGTAAGAATCAACAATTCCTCACTTGACAAGTAGAGCTCCCAGTGGGATTCAAACCCGCAGGTAAGAGGCAGGAAAGTTTTAGATACAGTTTTTTTAAGCACTACTTCGACTAGAGAGTAAAAGTTATTGGTCATATATTTTTATGGTCAAGTGAACATGACGAAATGCAATTTCATCAGCATATTACAATAAAAAATTGTTTAGAAATGGCGTACTACAGGTCAGTTACATGTTAAGATCCAGGAGGAATGCATCCCATAAGTTTCAGCAAAGTTTGGAAAATATGAGCTTGTACTCTCAAAAATTAATCTTGAGCCTCCCACTCAAATCAGGGTAATTTCGAAATTCTGCTCCTACATATCTAAAAAAAGACCGATTTCACTGGTTTTGCATTGGTTGTCAAAAATAAAAAGTTGCACCCAATAACCTTTAGTCCTGAATCCATACATGCACTAACCCATAAAAGCCCCGCACTGCTTGCACAGTGACTGTCTTACCCAGGTCTTATTTCCGTCTGCCGACGAACGGCACTGTATCTCGTAGCTATTACGCAGGTCTGAGCCAACGAACGTGCAGCATCACCGACAATCAGAGCTCTTATGTACACCATAGAGCCATAAGTCATTTTAGCATTGTGGGGCGGAACATATGTGCCATCTTTCTCAATCTGGGATCATGGGTAGAAAACATAAGGATAACAGTTGGTAGGAAATAATTTTTTAGACTGGCAACAAGTAAATGAATGTTGTTTAACTGCTCATCAACACAGTATAGGTTATTTAGAGCCACCCAAGAGAGAGGGGAAGGTTACATAGGAATCCAGGAACCGTGCCCTACTCTTATAAGTCAATATTTAGACTGGCATCAAACTATAACTATCACTGAAGGAGATAAATACCCCACTTTTATATATAAATTTATAATATATTAAGTAAAATAAAGATCCATAACTCTGTAAAAAATTGCAGAATCAAAGACATTTGATGCAGAGACATATCATATCATCACATGAGAACTGTACGCCAAGTGTAATAACAATCAATGAAAACTTTTGAAAGCCACATGAAGTTCATTACAATATTAGAGCGGAAAGTTCTAAGTCAAACAAAAGGCATAATTCTGTAACAAATCAGGCAATCAACAATGTGTAATGTAGAGGGACATAAGGTCATCAGTAGTTATGTGTATATGAAGTTTGGGAACAATCCATTCAAACCTGTTTTGAGAAATGGAAGTAATAGAATATGTTTAGGGACATGTTATGGGACGCAACGTGATGTGACATTACGGACAGCATGATTTCTAAATAGCATCTACTTTACTTTGTGAAAGAGGGGTTATAATAAATATTTTGACTGCCATCAAATAAATATTTAGACAGGCATCAAAGGAATAGACTGGCATCAAATAAACATTTAGACTGGCATCAATACTTCATGTTTGATTTACATTTTCTTATTACCATAATAACCATTGTAACATGACAACATAGTCATAGATACGGTGCCATCAATTTTGTTTAATTGATAATAAAGCTTATAAACAAATAACTTTACACTGTTGGGTAACCAGGTTTTACTTTACATAAATTTTTACCTGTGTGTATCTCATTAACATCGCGTCTCTTGGAACGCGGACTTTTTCAAACATAAGGAAACCGTTGTCCATTCCACCGTAGCCAAGCTTGTTACCAATATCACCGACAGTGATACCTGTCAATAACATTGTTATATTCATACATAACTAGTGTTGTTCACCCTGTTCAACGTACGGTAAGTTACGTGGTGGATACAAGCAACCTGTTTTGTCAGGCACTTTTCTTATTTCAAATGCTAACACTAAGAATGTTTGCTGGATTGGGGAAGTAAGCAATATTTATAAAGATATGACGATTAGCCACTGAGAAGTAGCAAAACATAGTCTAACAAACATACTGATGAAGGCAACAAGACATTAAATAAACGCGACCAAGAGTGACATAGACGTCACAAAAGAGTATGACAGTGGACCCTTGGGAACGGCCGAACACGATAAATATACAAAATATTGCATATGGAAGTGAACATGCTACTTTTACTGTCATTTTTCCATGTCCAGCGGCGTATGGTCCTAGTATCTAACAAGCCATGATATAAATTTAATATGGGGAAAATAAGAGTGTACCTGGTAAATATAAGTGTACCTGGTAAGGGTGTGTGATCCAAAAGGCTTCTGATCTGAACAACAAAGGCGTGGATACCGTGACACTTTTCCTTTGAGTACAGCTGGGCCATTAGGATAACAAAGTTACACGTTTTACCCACTGAAAAAGATAAGGCAACACAAATTAGTATTCAAAGCAGTTATATACAGTAAAACCAGAGCTCGGTAGAAGGGTAGCAGAGTTATTAGCGTACTCACTTCTAACCAATGAAATAAGGGTTTGATTTCTGGACTAGGCATTGTCAGAGTGGGTCAGTATCAGTAGTGGGCCACTCTGATATGTGGGTTGTCAATGAGTTCTCCAGTTTCCTACATCATCCAGACCACTCTAACGCTGTCCTCAGCACCAAGTATGATCAACTGTATGGCTTGTTTTTTGTAATTGATGTAAAATAAAGTTAAGGAAAAAACTCACAAAAACAGTGTTGATTAAGGAAGCATTGGAAATTAAATCAGTGTAATGTTAAGACAGGTGTCATCTTAAAGAAACTAAACCGCCAAAGAACCACAATTACACTTATACATGTGATACCTCACGGCGTGAGATGAAATCTCACGGAATTCAAACTCTCCTCCTGGCCCCACAGAATTGTGTGACAAACTCCCGTAGAATTGTTAAAATCGATTTTTTGAAAATCATCGGTCTATTTCCTTTGTTTGGTATATGTTTGCGTAAAAGCCAACTTGATGTTATTATCTCGCGATTCGCGAGACCGTCACGTGACATACCTGGATTTAACCTGGATCAATTGAGCCTGGGGGGAAAGTGGGTGAAACTGTTAATTGCAAACAGTCTATTGGCTTAATTGATATTATCAACGGATTAGCAGCACACTTATGAAGTCTTTAATGATGTCTGTAAATAAACAGGCTCGATAGGACTTGAAATAAATTGCCGGTGTCATTTATTTAGAAGTTTATAAAAAGGTGACGCAGTAATTATCTGATAGCGAAAACGAAAGTAGACTTTGTCGGCGTGAATTTGCGAGTATGTATGATTTAATTTTAACAATTAATGAATTTTATAAAGATTTATTATTCAAAAGGAGTTCTGTGATTGACGTATGTTGCTTTAGTTCGATGTTTGTATGTTTGATTTCAGATTTTACTTTAAAAAAAGGGTTGATTGATGTTGGTTGCTTTTATTTTCTTTGACAAAAAGAAAAGTTGGAAATGTTCTTTGTTTTGTGTTTTTAATTCTGGAATGTACTTATTTATAAATAGAATAATTGATATAACTCGCTACTTTCTATTAATTACTAATTATTTTAGAAGTATATTCAAGGTAAGTTTCAACTCAATATCATGTTTATCATTGGTTATTAATTAAATAAAATATTGTTTAAAAATTGTTTTTATTCATTCTTGTTATCTCCCATGACATCAATGAAGAAACTTGCTTAAAAGTGTGTTTTTAGGTATTCGTTTATGGAATTTGGGTAAAAAATACTGCTTGTGCGCTAAAAATAGCCCGCGAAAGAAACTCCCAGATTTGTGCATGAATCTCCCTTAAAAAATCACTTAACTCCCAGATTGAGGTCCTGAAAGTATCATGTATGTACAAAACTGTTTATCAAAACTATCCAGGTGGTCTGGTCATATAATAATGTAAATATGTGCCAATTAAAAGTATATGTTTATTCATGAGTTCTTAAAATGCCTACGACTGAATATGCGTAAAATAAATTATGAATTATGAGTTCTCTTAATTTGATGCTCAAGTTTTGTGGTTTGGCCTGCCTGGTTAAAGCCAATTATATTGTGCCTATAGAGTTTGGATTCTCAAAATATGTAAGTTATATATATACCTCATCGTCAGTAGGTTTAGAAACATTGTACGGACGTTGAAAAATTTGGCTGTAATGTTGGCGGGATTGCTACTTTAAAGGTCCGTTAGGCTTATTAAATTTTCAATTGGATACATATAAAAGTTTTTAATAGCGAAGGAAATATACAATTCACTTCAATCAACTGAAACATAAAACAAGAGGGCCAAATAGCTCTGATTACCTTGTCCATTGTAGACACTTTTAACAGCATCAGAAGTTTCAATGAAAGTCTATGTAAAACTGTAACCCAGGTTATCTGGTAGAGGACCATAATGCTTACATATATTGCCTATGGTCCTCTGTTTATTCAAAAGTGACACTGGGTTCAAATTTGTTCCCGCCGGGGTGGGGTCACAGTTTTACAAAAGTTATATAATATAGAAAAAATTTCATCAATGAAACTACAAGAGCTAGCTTTTTTTCCTTCTATAACAGGGGCCGAAATTCGGCTACTTCACAATTCAAAATTGGTAATTGTTTCACAACTGTGGCCGATCTTTTTCACAATTAAAAAAAAAAAAAGATTTTTTTTTTTGTAAACAACATTTCCACATCTAACTTTCTCAATATTGTTTTGGATACATTTACATTAGACAGTTTATCTAAAATGTACCAAATTATGCTGAATAATTGTACAGTTGTTTTACATGTAGTGATCCTCCCACAAAAACAAAGTAGGATGGTGTTCCCTTATATCGCGGTACTTGCTGTTTTCAGTTTAAATAATTATGATACAACATGCATCTAAAATTATTTCTGTCCTGGTTACCATGGTTACGTTCACAAACATCTCATTTGTATTTGTACATAGTATTAAAACATTAGATGGATTAAATATTGAAATTTTATCCGATATCGACAGCTATGTTTTTACTGTTGTCGGGGGAGAGTACTCTAATATCGCGGTAAACAGTGGAGGCCCTGACTATAGTTTATTGATCTAAATAAAATAAATGGGATATATCTACAAATAAAACTACAATTATATGCTGAAATTCAACTGTTTCTTTTAATAATCACGCAAGTTACATCAATTCATCACTCAACACTCTTGTTTTCTTTACTTTTTTAACTTTTGTACTAGCAGTTAGACCTTTGTTAGGCAGTGTGGACATCTGCAAACAGAGTCTCGCCTCAAAACTGTAAGGTGTTTCCAATGTGGACAGGTCACACTTTCCCCAAGAAACAAAACAAAGTGTCTTGCATCCCCTCAATATGTGCGTCTACAAATTAATTTCGGAACTCCATAGGAAAAGGCGTAGCAGGGCTTCTTTATTAGTTCCTCTTAATTTATTGGCGCTGTTGGCAGATGCCCTGTTCGCAACATAGCGTCGTCATGTGACCACAACAAGTTGATTCATAAATATCATCAAGCAGACGAAGATTTGAAGGAGCCCCAAAGTTTATAAACTTATTTTACCAAGTGGTATGGTTTGTTGGTAAGGGGGTGGGGGAAATTTACACATTGTGATGTTTGTATGTATTTATATAGAAAACCAATTTTACTTACCATGAGTTGCGACATTTCGCCGATATGTATTTGTAAACATTAGCGTGACCTTCGGGTATGAATTGTGAGATTCTGATCTCAGGTAGGTGGCGCTTGAGGGTGATGTCATCAAAAATAGTGTTTACCGCGATATTAAAGAACCCGCAATATTAGGAGAAACCACTATACCTATGCATGTAGTGAGTAATATCGCTTTTAACAATCAATCATACTTTTTTCACAAATCTGACGGTTATCACGCTTTTATTTTTTACAAAATGACCAGGCTAGGGAGGCTTCACAATTTTTAGAAAAAAAGCCCTGGGTGAGGCCAACTTACTTGAGCCCGGCCAATACTTTATGGAAGTCAGTGTTGGACTGTTGATGACAAACTCCTCAGTGGCTGGGTCGTACGTCGCCGTCGTCTCCAGACCTCGGATAAATGTTCCTGAAACACACGACATGCTTCAAATCATGCATCATGCGGCATGCAATATTTTCCATGATTCACAGAACAAAATGTTTAAAAACATGACTTTTAAAACAAAATTAAAGTATCATAAATTAAAGTATCATAGTAAATATTACCGCGTTCAGTATCATATGTCATGGGTCTAACGAAATACATAATTAAAATGAGCTATGTTAAACAGTAAGAATGTAAATAAGGTATATAAAAAAAGTATTCTCTCCAATAAAATGTTAACTTCTTTATGTCGAACTACGCAATTCAACAGTGATGCATTAAACCCTCCATTTAACCACTGGGGTGCATGTATATATAACAAGAGGCCCAAGAGAAATAATTTTATTACTTGTATGATGTGATTCAAAAACATAAACATGATAGAGGCCAACCAAAGAAACATGTTTCGTATATATAACTCTATGTAAACTTTGGGTTATCGTGGCGGCCATTTTGAATATTTGAATATTTGACGACAATGAAAAAAAAAAAAAAACTTGATAGAGGCCAACAACAGAAACATGCATATGATTTTTAACTAGAATGGAATAAGTGGTAATATGTCGTTTGATAAATGTCCTTAAACTTGACCTAAGTTTAGCCATGGTGGCCATCATGGATGACTGGAGGTCCAAAATCTGAGGGGGACTAACCCAAAGATCATTGTGATTAAGTTTTATCAAAATCCTTCAAGCGGTTTCAGAGAAGTAGTCATTTTTAAACTTTTCCTATATAACTCATGTAAATTTTGGGTCGCCATGGTGGCCATTTTGATTATTCGACGATAACGAAAAACACCAACTTAATACAGGCCAACCCAAGGAACATGTATATGATATTTCAGTAGAATGGAATCAGTGGTTTCTTCGGAGATGGCGTTAGAAATTTACTTAAATTTGACCTCGTTTTAGCCATGCCAGCCATCTTGGATGACTGGCGGCCGCGAAAACATAAATCTGAGAGGGACTATCCCAAATATCAGTGTGCAAGTTTCATCAAAATCTTTCAGGCGGTTTCAGAGAAGATGTAATTTTTAACCTTTTCCTATATAACTCTATGTAAACTTTGGGTCGCTGTGGTGGCCATTTTGATTATTCGACGATAACGAAAAACACAAACTTGATAGAAGCCAATCCAATGAACATGTATATGAAATTTCACAAGAATGGAATAAGTGTATTCGGAGATGTCGTTCGAAATTTACTTAAATTTTAGCTAGTTTTAGCCATGGCGGCCATCTTGGATGGCTGGCGGCCGCGAAAAACACGAATCTGAGAGGGACTATCCCAAATATCATTGTGATTAAGTTTCATCGAAATCCTTCAAGCGGTTTTAGAGAAGATGTAATTTTTAACCTTTGTAACTTTATGTTAATTTTGGGTTGCAGTGGCGACCATTTTTATTATTTGACGATATCCCAAATATCATTGTGATTAAGTTTCATCGAAATCCTTCAAGCGGTTTCAGAGAAGATGTCATTTTTAAACTTTTCCTATATAACTCTACGTAAATTTTGATTATTCGATGATAACGAAAAACACAAACTTAATAGAGGCCAACCCAAGGAACATGTAGTTTCGGAGATGTCGTTTGAAATTTACTTAAATTTGTGCTTAAGTTTCATCAAAATCTTTCAGGCGGTCTCAGAGAAGATGTAATTTTTTTCCTTTTGCTATATAACTCTATGTAAACTTTGGACTGCTGTGGCGGCCATTTTGATTATTCGACGATAACGAAAAACACAAACTTGATAGAGGCCAACCCAAGGAACATGTATATGATATTTCACAAGAATGGAACAAGTGGTTTCTGAGGAGATGTCGTTTGAAATTTACTTAAAAAAACACAAATCTGAGAGAGACTATCCCAAATATCATTGTGCTTAAGTTTCATCAAAATCTTTCAGGCGGTTTCATAGAAGATGCAATTTTTAACCTTTTCCTATATATCTCTATGTAAACTTTGGGTCACCGTGGCGGCCATTTTTTATTATTTGACGATAACGAAAAACACAAACATGATAGAGGCCAACCCAAGGAACATGTATATGATATTTCAGTAGACTGGAATAAGTGGTTTTGGAGATGTCGTTTGAAATTTCCTTAAATTTTACCTAGTTTTAGCCATGGCGCCCATCTTGGATGACTGGCGGCCGTGAAAAACACAAATCTAAGAGGGGCCCTCCCAAGTAACATTGTGATGAAGTTTCATCAAAATCCTTCAAGCGGTTTCAGAGGAAATATCGATTTTATAAAATTGCTAACAGACAGACGACGAACGATGGACGAAAAGTGATCGCATAAGCCCTCCTGGCCTTTGGCCAGTAGAGCTAAAAATTACAGCAAAACTAAGATGTCAACGTAATAATCTTATGGACAATTCCGTTTGAACACAGTTGTCTATACAGGATGTTAATTAAAGTGTTACGAATATAGTGTTATAAAAGACTAACAGAAGAAAGAAAGCAGTAATAATATTGCCACTGTACAATAAGGCAGGCAAAGTTTACAACACGAAACACTGAAAGAGGGCAACAAAGTTCAAGAAGCATTTTTCGAAGGTCTACTTCTTTATAATTCTCTTACATCTTGGTATTCACATATATATGTATTCCTATTCTTTTCAAATGCCTAACCCCATTCCTCCACTACAAAAACATCCTCAAACTGCTGGTTCAAGGAGAACACAAGATTCTAAATTATTTTTACCATGTCCTAGCTCGGTTTGTGCGTATGTGCCGAGAATCTTGTAATCCCTAGCAGCTTTCGCGTACTTGTCAATTTGTTCTTTGGTTCCCTGCTTCTCTATGGTGGGGATAAACATGACCATGTGCAGGCCCAGCGCGTTGCTTTCTTGCGATGCCGCCGCTCTAAATAATGAAAACTCTTTTTTTATGGTCACTACAAATGCAAGTTACTCTATATGAGGATTAATAACTGCCCATGAAACTTTGTTGCCCTGTAACAGAAATAAACAACCACTATAAGCTAGCAGTAATGCCAAACAAAAATATATGTGTGTTTCGACTAACAGCCAGACATAAAACGAGGTAGGTTTCTCTTTCCTTTTTACTTTTTCAGTCACAGTGTCAACATTTCATGAGTAGTACATAATTTTGTAAAATAATTCATATAAAAAAAATATAGCCTATAGGGTCAATTTTTGTTAGGTTTAGTCAAAGACCTAATAATAAAATTTATTGACAATTTATTATTATGTCTGTGGTTTAGTGGAAACACACCTTGTGACAAAAACATAAAACTGAGCGCTGATAATAAATCATAATACAACACAGGATGAAAGAACTACGATTGGGTAATTGAGCAGTGTTTAACATCATTTTTTTCATCACATTTTATGTACATGAGGTCTTTTTTCAGTGGTGAAGACAGACCACAATTATTCCTGGGTAGAAACAGTACTGAATACCTCCCGCCATTCGTAAAAATCGACACGTTCTCGCAAGTCGAGCTCCCAGTGGGATTCGAACCTGCAGCGAAGAGAGGCGAAAGGTTTCAAATGCAGCATCTTTACCCTCTTAGACACGGATGCACTTTGAAAGAACTAAGAAAATGAGACAAAGTAAAATTGGAAATTACATATATGATATCAGATATAGATGGAAGACATAATATGGGGGATAGAAAAACTGAAATTGGAGAGGTATTAGAGAGAAAAAGAAGACGTTGAGTGTTGTTTAACGCTTACCCGTTACATATATATAATGGATTGTTCTTTCTTTGGATCAAGACCATTACATTTATGTGAGAAAGGGGTATTTTGGTGAAAATGACTGATCAGCAGCCAGTCAGCCTACGAGTCCTGCTAGTTACTCGCATCTGATCTTGGTTTAATGGACGCAACAGCTAATATAGTGGGTTAAGTTCTCATCAGCACAGTATAGGTTATTTAGCGCCACCGAAGATCCATAAGAATACAGGAACCTGCACTATTCTTACTAACAAAAAGATTTCTAAGTTTCTTTAACAGGCTGAACTTGTCTACTTGCAGCAATGAGCTCTGTGCTCAGGGTTTTTGTGCGGCCACACTGGAATACCATGCCTTAGACACATGATACAGACATATGACATAAAACCCCACCCAGTGAAATTATACGACACCGGCCAACCAGTCCTCAAGCTAACGAATAGTACAATTTTTATGAAGTCTTTGATATGACCAAGCCAGTGAATGAACCCATGACCTCCTGCTTGTGAGACGGACGCACTACCACTAGGTCATGCCGCAGTCCAATATATAAAGTCTGGTAGTAAAGATGACATGATCATGATGACATTATCAGCTCTCAATTTATCTTGACTTAAAGAGGCTACATCAGGCTTTTTATGGCGGTCTAAGGTTCCAACTTGAAATTGACAAATAATTATATTTTCTGTTCTAAATGGTCAAAACATAATAAATTAGCCTAAAAATTACACCTTATTTAGAATGGAAATTCAGAAGGGAAATTATTTAGAAGGAAATTGATTTTGGGCAGCAATAAGCACTAGTATGTATTCTAGTTTACACACTTTAATTTAAGCATTTTACACTCAATTCCATTCAAAATACAAGGTGAATTTAAATTTTAGACATGAACATTATAGTTCCATTTTGACTAAAACAACATGTTGATCATGAACTGGAACATTTTTAAAACTTCAGATTCTTCCAGAAAAAAACTGATGTATCCACTTTAAATGCACATAAACATGATAAAAGCAGAACACAGATATAATTACAAACAGATTAGAAACTTCCTACCGGATGACTAAAGTAGACAAAATATCAGGTGGCTTAACTTTTCCTTCTAACTCTTTGTCTCAAATATTCATTGATTTTGATAAGAATACATTTATAAGATTTATAATGAATAGCAAAATGATTATACTAATTTGTCTCTATTTTCAATACTAGATGGGTGTTCCGTGGAACATGTGTGTCGCCTGTCAGTGCTTTGTCAATATAACAAGGTTTTTTGAACCCAGATAAATGACCTTGATAAACTGGCCTTAGTAAGTTTTGTGAAGAAAAAAATGAGTATTTAACCCGTATAATGACCTTCAGTGTGACCTTGACCCTTTTATTTTAGTATGGTCAGGTCGATGTTGTCATGATGAGTCTTTATTGAATGTTTGATGAAGAAATGTCAAAAAAATGAGAAAGTTATAGCCAATGTTAAGTTTTCGTGACGGACAAAGGGACAGACGGACACGGACAACAAAGTGATCTTCGAAAAGATGACACAAAAAACATTTTATAAAAAGCTCATTTTATAAAAGCTGTTTTAAGTAAAGAAATATCACCATTTTTGACTCAATCAAGTGAAATATTTTTGGTTTGAAAATTTTAAGAAAACTATCATTATTGAAAAGAGAAATCAATTTGTGTCAGACAAGTTTTGACATGAATGAAACATGTATCAATAAAACTCTTTATGATATGTGTGTTTAAATTCATTCAACATTTTGGGGAATTTCTGCACTGTGCCATGACGTGATATTGAGATAAATTTCACAGTTTCCAATCTATTTGTTATTATGAAGTCTGTGTGCTGAAGCAGCTATAAACTAGAATTTAAATTATGGAAAACTCTACCGTGGCCTAATTCTGTCTGGGCGTATGAACCCAATATTTTGAAGTCGTTTGCAAGTGGAATATATTTATCTATTTGTTCCTTGGTTCCTTGTAGATTTAAAGTTGGTATGAACATCCCAGAATGAAGGGCCATAACTGGATCAATTTCGTTGCTAAAAGCTAAGCTGAAAAAGCGAATGATTTTTCAAAATATGTGTTAAAAGGACACAGGGCAATCCTGAAGTATATAAAGCAATAAAATAAAATTAATCAATCCTGTATCATTTAAAACTTTAAATAAAAGGCAATAAAATATGGTGTTTCAATTTTTCTTCGTTAATCTATCTAAACTATTTAAATATAGCTTTTTAGATATTATTTATTTAGATAAAATCTGACGGAAGGACAGGACCGATCGCAGTACAAGAGCAACACACTACAGTATTGTACACACTCTGAAGGACAGACATGCCTGATTACAGTATGAGAGCAACACACTACAGTATTGTACATACTCTGACGGACAGACGGGCCTGACTACAGTATTAGAGCAACACACTACAGTATTGTATATACTCTGACAGACGGGCCTGACTACAGTATTAGAGCAACACACTACAGTATTGTACATACTCTGATGTACAGACGGGCCTGACTACAATATTAGAGCAACACACTACAGTATTGTACCTACTCTGACAGACGGGCCTGACTACAGTATTAGAGCAACACACTACAGTATTGTACATACTCTGACAGACAGCAGACAGACGGGCCTGATTACAGTATTAGAGCAACATACTACAGTATTGTACATAATCTGATGGACAGACAGGCCCGACTACAGTATTAGAGCAACACACTACAGTATTGTACATACTCTGACGGATGGACGGGCCCGACTACAGTATAAGAGCATCACACTACAGTAGTGTACATACTCTGATGGACAGATGGGCCCGACTACAGTATTAGAGCAACACACTACAGTAGTGTACATACTCTGATGGACAGACGGGCCCGACTACAGTATTAGACCAACACAATACAGTACTGTACATACTCTGACGGACGGACGAACGTGCCCAACTACAGTATTAGAGCATCACACTACAGTAGTGTACATACTCTGACGGACAGACGGGCCCGAATACAGTATTAGAGCAACACACTACAGTATTGTACATACTCTTACAGACAGACAGCCTGACTACAGTATTAGACCAACACAATACAGTATTGTACATACTCTGACAGACAGACGGGCCTGACTACAGTATTAGAGCAACACACTACACAGTATTGTACATACTCTGACAGACAGATGGGCTTGACTACAGTATTAGAGCAACACACTACACAGTATTGTACATACTATGACAGACAGATGGGCCTGACTACAGTATTAGACCAGCACACTACAGTATTGTACATACTCTGACAGGCATACGGGCCTGACTACAGTATTAGAGCAACACACTACAGTATTGTACATACTCTGATAGACAGACGGGCCCGACTACAGTATTAGAGCAATACACTACAATATTGTACATACTCTGATGGACAGATGGGCCTGACTACAGTATTAGAGCAACACACTAAACAGTATTGTACATACTCTGATGGACAGTCAGGCCCGACTACAGTATTAGAGCAACACACTACACACTATTGTACATACTCTGACAGACAGACGGGCCTGACTACAGTATTAGAGCAACACACTACACAGTAGTGTACATACTCTGATGGACAGATGGGCCTAACTACAGTGTTAGAACATCACACTACAGTATTGTACATACTCTGATGGACAGACGGGCCTGATTACAGTATTATAGCAACACACTACAGTATTGTACATACTCTGACAGACAGACGGGCCCGACTACAGTATTAGAGCAATTAACTACAATATTGTACATACTCTGATGGACAGATGGGCCTGACTACAGTATTAGAGCAACACACTACAATATTATACATACTCTGACAGACAGACGGGCCTGACTACAGTATTAGAGCAACACACTACACAGTATTGTACATACTCTGACAGACAGACGGGCCTGATTACAGTAGTAGAGCAACACACTACAGTATTGTACATAGTATTGTACATACTCTGATGGACAGATGAGCCTGATTACAGTATTAGAGCAACACACTACAGTATTGTACATACTCTGACAGACAGACGGGCTTGATTACAGTATTAGAGCATCACACTACAGTATTGTATCTTCTCTGACGGACAGACGGGCCTGACTACAGTATTAGAGCATAACACTACAGTATTGTACATACTCTGACAGACAGACGGGACCGACTACAGTATTAGAGCATCACACTACAGTATTGTACATACTCTGACAGACAGACGGGACCGACTACAGTATTAGAGCATCACACTACAGTATTGTATCTTCTCTGACGGACAGACGGGCCTGACTACAGCATATAATAGCAACACACTACAGTATTGTACATACTCTGACGGACGGACGAGCCCGACTACAATATTAGAGCAACACACACTACAGTGTTGTACATACTCTGACAGACGGGCCTGACTACAGTATTAGAGCAACACACTTAGTGGTCACTACAGTATTGTCCCTTCTCTGGTGGAAAGACGGGCCCGACCACAGTATTAGAGCAAACTACACAGTATTGTACATACTCTGTCGGACAGACGGGCCTGACTACAGTATTAAAGCAAACTACACAGTATTGTATGTATTCTGATGGACAGACGGGCCCGACTACAGTATAAGAGCAACACACTACAGTATTGTACATACTCTAATGGATGAACGGGCCTGACTACAGTATTAGAGCAACACAGTGCACAGTATTGTACCTTCTATGATGGACAGACGGGACCGACTGCAGTATTAGAGCAAACTATACAGTATTGTACATTCTTAGACAGACAGACGGGCCAGACTACAGTATTAGAGCAACACACTACACTGTTGTACATACTCTGACGGACAGACGGGCCCGACCACAGTATTAGAATAACACACTACACTATTGTACATACTCTGACAGACAGATGGGCCCGACCACAGTATTAGAGCAACACACTACACAGTATTGTACATACTCTGACGGACAGACGGGCCCGACTACACTATTAAAGCAACACACTACAGTATTGTACATACTCGGACGGACAGCAGGGCCTGACTAAAGTATTAAAGAAACACACTACACAATATTGTACACACTCTGACAGACAGATGGGCCCTGACTACAGTATTAGAGCAACACACTACGGTATTGTATATACTCTGACAGACAGACGGGCCCCGACTACAGTTTTAGAGCAACACACTACGGTATTGTATATACTCTGACAGACAGACGGACCCGACTACAGTATTAGAGCAACACACTATACAGTATTGTACATACTCTGACAGACAGACGGGCCTGACTACAGTAGTAGACCAACACACTACAGTATTGTACATACTCTGACAGACAGACGGGCCTGACTACAGTATTAGATCAACACACTACCCAGTATTGTACCTTCTCTGACAGACAAACGGGCCTGATTACAGTATTAGAGCAACACATTACAGTATTGTATATACTCTCAGACGGGCCTGACTACAGTATTAGAGCAACACAGTACACTACTGTACATACTCTGACAGACGGGCCTGACTACAGTATTAGAGCAACACTACACACTATTGTACATACTCTCTGAGGTAGAACTGTTCCACACCATTGGTGATATTCAGGTCCTGGACCATCTTGTTCAGGTAGACGCTTTTCTTCACGCTGATGTCGTAGTCCTCCTCGCGCTCGCGGTTCCACCATGGCTTGAACGATTGGATGTATCTGTCTTGTTTAATGATGTTTTCTGGAAATAGGACAGTAAATATAATGTATATATCATTATCTATAACCTATCAATAGTCTTAAAAAAAGATTACTGTTTTGTAATAAAACAGATGCAAACTTTACGTCAGAAATTGTCGATCTCAAAGTTGTGACAAACTGCCGATACGACGCCAGGCAAAATATTTAAACTTCTTATTGTTTTAATTTGTGTATTATACATGTTAATTACTTTATTGCAAGTGTTTTCATAGTTAAGAATACACATGGGAGTATTTTGTCTTGAGCCAAGTTGAGGATCTTGAGATCATTTTTTCTTTTTTTTTTGACAGGCCCGAAGAGCTCCTTGTATTCAAAATGAGACAGGCCCGGAATGGATTTCGAGGAGCCCCGGGCATCAGGCTATCCTATTCTTGGAGCACTGCAAAGATATCTGGTCATTTTAAAAACTTGCGTCGTCTAGTAAGTCATTTTTTCTATTTCAAATTATTAATAATTGTTGGAATAGTCCAAAACAAATTATTTTGCATATTACAAACTACTGAATGCATTGATGGACAATATATTGAGCTGAATGAACTTAAGACTATATTTAAAGTAAACCTTTGGTGGGATAAGGAAGAAAATTACCGTACTCGATGTACGTTATTCAACCTTGAGGATTCTCTTTTGGGTAAATGGCTGGACTTTAAATCTTAGAACTTCACACATTTTTGGCGCTTGCTAAATATTTAAAGACTGAAGTGTATCCATTTAGTTATAAGCATCTATTATAAAAAAAATTATACAGATATTCAATCGTTTTTCCTTTTCTTTTGTAGTTGAACTAGATCTACTGAAATGGCACAATGTTTTGCAGACAATTTGAATATACGCAAAATGAATTAAAATCTGGAAACTCATAATTCGAAGCTTCAGCAACTGATGTTTTGCCTAGCCGATAATTAAGGCGTTTATATTGTAGTTATAGAATACACTATAAAAATTTGGCTCCAAGTTCGGCTCCAGTTTCAACAAGTCGGCTCGGATTATTATCATTTGGCAATAAGTGCCAGAACTCTCCTTTGCGTCGGTTATAAATTACTATGTTACAATATTCTATTCTAACGTATACATTTGAAACTAAGTGGTAAATAAGTCCGCCAATTAGGGAGCAGAATGTGGTAGCAAAAAGAAAAATATAGTCAGAGGAGGTACATACGTAACAAATGTGTGCTATAAAAGTGAATAAAGACAAATTTCCAATAAGAAAAAAATATTGGACCTTTCCATTTTAAATCATGGCCTGTCCATTTTAAATCAGGGCCTGTCCATTTTCAGAAGCAACAAGCCCTGGGCCTGTCTCTTAAAATAATTTTCTGTGAGCACTGTCACAGCATATGTATGTTACATTATGTATCTATTATTAGTCAGGCACATACCTAGGCGTTTACCCATTAGGCAAAAAAAAAAAATAGGTGTGTTTCCTATTGCATGCTCTAAAAAAATAGGGTCGGTAGGTAGGCATTTTCTTCTTTCTTTTGGAGCAAGATATTGTGAGATTCTACAAGTATTTATCTCATAAACACCATAAAAGTTGATGATACAGCTGAAAGTTTCTCTGTGATGTCAGTTTACCTCAATATATTGTGATAAACCATTGTTCAGAACAAATAAAAACAATTCATTTATTTTTATTTTTTTCATAAGAAGTTTTAGGGTCGGCCCCTTAAAAACAGGGTCAGTCAGGCCACCGGAAATACATGTTGTTGTTTTTTTGGCCTTATGCAAGATTGGGTTTGACCGTGCCTAAGGTGGGGTCCTAGATGATAGGGCATGCTCCCCCGGAATTTTGTTAAAATAAAGACGCCAAATTGTGCCTTTTGGCGTATTTTGGTAGCAAAATGACGAACCGAAAATACACAGATTTTCGTACAGATTTTGATGTTTCATATAATGTATAAAACACGTTAAAAAAAGTTTAGCATCTCAGATTTTCATTACGCAGCTGCGTATCTGCATATAGGCAGGTACGCGCCTGTTTAAAGTAGGCTCAGAAATGATGTACTGGTATAAAATGTGCCTGTTGGTGGCAGGATATCGGCTTAAAGAAATGAAAAGAATATTCTTACCTACTGTAGCAACAAAAATAAAATATTGCTATGAAGGCCATATCAAATTAATTCCCAGTTTATCATCCAAATTTTGGAAAAAAATGGGGCAGGGGGTGCAATTTTATTTTTTATTTTCCGGAGATGACATCAAACATCACTAAAATATTAATAACCAGAAGTATTATGTTTTGAACACTCTCTTTATTACCAATTGTCACCGCTATAGCATACATTTGTGTTTATAATGATATAAACTACCATGTATGTGAGTTTTAAAAGTTGAAGTTCTCAATAAAACTTACTTCTTATTGCTCGACTTCCGATTTGTTTACAAAATGTATTTCCGTTTCGGGCTAAATATTAACGCATTTTCCGTCACGGAAAGACGACTCTTTCACAGTCGATTTTTTTATTTTTTATTTATTTTTTTCGGACAAAATAAAAATTGTCGGGGCGGCATAAAATATTCGGGGCGGGCGGGGATGATAAACAGGGAATTAATTTTATATGGCCTAATATAGCTATAAACAGTTTTGGGTTCAGCCCATTATCATGCCTTGGATAGGATTTTATAGTCGCACCAACAGCTAAGGTAATATTATGGTGACTTTCCAAAGCTAAGGTTATATGGTGACTCTCCAGCTTCCACTTTTGGAGGAAGATCCCAGGTGTCCCTCCAGGCAATTTTCATGCATGGGCAGGCAGATGGGTAGAATCAATGATGTTCCACAAGCCAGCTGGATAGCTTCCTCACATAAAGATTCCTGGTCCCACGTGGGCTTGAACCCACAGTGATAAGGGGCAAGTGATTTCAAGTCAGAGACTCTAATCAACGCGGAAACAGCAAACCATCAATTAATTGTTTATCAGGTCAGCCTTAGTTATTTAACTTAATCATAAAGAGAACAATCAACCAATCTTCATTTGGTAAAAAAACATACTTGAACCAAATGTTAAAGATATTCACAAAGTCAGGTCTACATGATAATACATTACAGCTCAGCTTTTAAACTTCCACAAAACCAAATACAATCATTCTAGTATATCAAATGTTCATAAACTAGCACGTTTAAAGGTGACATACCAGATAATGATCCTGACATTAATCTCACACGTTATCATGTTAGACGTTATCATATAAATATTTATAACTGAACACAGAACTGGATTGTGACTGTGAGTTGAATGGGTTTATTTTTCAGCTTAAAACAAAAACTTAAACTAGAAAATGTGTCCATGGGACTTCAGCGCTATTACATAAAAATGAACGGAAAAGGGTAACACAAAAGCTATATGCCCGTGGCGGAACATTAAAAGTTACATCAATTCATGCCTGTCCTTTTATCAGTCAATAACATTAGCATCTCGATTTATTAATCCAGTATCTTTTTAACTTGAAACCTACTTGCGTATTTTGAAATAAAAAATTTAATTTTTCAAATTTTCGTGGGTATTCTACCTTAGGTTTTAATATATTACTGGTACAATAAAAACAACAGATAGAAATATGAAAAAATAATTTGCTTCCTACTTTTTTTATAATCAATATTAATGATTGAAAAATGCAACATATGCAGAAAAACGAGCTTGAAAAAAAATCAAGCTTGCATTTTGTCCTTTTTAATCATATCCAGACTTTTACGGTTCTTCCAAAGCAATCTATACAGAAGTCTGATGTATTAATATTTACATGTATCAGCTATTAGGTTTAACTTAATCTTAAAAGTACACATATTTTTAATTTAACATGTCATTAAATTCTACTGATTTTTCTTTTTTACTGCAACTGGGTACCAAATTATTTTTGTATGAAACGTCCAGGTTAAGAATGTACATTTTTAGATATGGGTTTTTAAGCAACCACCAAAATAATTTTCAATTGTTATGATCAGTAATTTATAACAGATGTACACGTTTATCATACTGCAAAGGAGAAATTCTTGGGATTTCATTGGTTAATGCGCCGTAGACATGAGCCCATGTCTAAGTCTTGTGACGCGAACATTAAATTTGAGGTCATACCTTCAATACACAAAAAACAAATGGTAGAGATTACATTGCCGATTCGGTGTGGAAACTTTTGACTGTTTCTTTTTTACCGCTTTTCTGTGCTTTCCATTATAAGTAAAAGGGAATAAAATAGAGGCATGTTACGGGAAATTGGCTGAATAAAAATATGTTTTTAATATAAGTAAGAAACAACTCTGAAGTATGACAAATATCAAATGTGGGATTGGGTAGGGGGAACATACCTTGGGGAAATAAATAACAAATGTACAAATGTACAAACTGACTAATTCCCATTTCTTAGAAAAGTGGATGTCTAATCTATATATCTATCTACTGATATTGCAATACACTCTTTAGAAGATCCTGAGTAGATATATAGATTAATTATCTTGCTCAAGGACAAATAGCATGGTCACTGCAAGGATCGTACCCACAACCTTTAGATCTGAAGTCTGATGCTGACCACAGGACCACTCCTCTGGGTCTGCCAATAAACTTGATATCAAACATCTCCATGTTGGTTAGAGGTTAAGTCAGACCTTCATAAAGTTTTTATTTTTTGTCAAAATGTCACAGCAGCAATAAATAAGAAAATATAAATATCGCAATGATGAAGAGTAAACGTGAAGAAAAAATGCTGAATGATATCTAAAAATTTGGACTAGGGTTCTGTAAATTCCAGAATCCTGTGTAAACCAAGGGGAAAGGTGCAGGCAGTATGGGACTCAAACTTGGACCCTTTGCTTACACCAAGTACATCACCACAATCCTCTCCCTGTTAACTTTTGAGCTGACTCCAGACTCCCGGTGGTGCATTATCCCTCATTACTGAATTTACCTCATCGGGGAAATGGGTACCACATATCATTGATGTTAAATCCCCCCGGAGTATGCCGGGGGGATTTAACATCAATGATATGTGGTACCCACGGCATACTTGGGACGAGAAGCAAGTATGCCGAGCGCTGGGCCACAGCAACTCCTCCACCTTCATAATCGTCACTTGTCTTGTGTCGGAAACGTGTACTATACAACCAGACCTTGCATCTGTGTGTCGAGGCTTCCTAAGTCCTCATCATGACATATATTATACTGTAGAATAATTTGTATAACGTTCTAGATATTGACCTATTAAACACATACATCAACTGTTTACATGTTAATTTAACAATGACAGCCAGAATATTCCATACTTACGCAAGTACCGTCTTTTTCTGACCATTTCTTTGCCACTGTACAATATTTCTGTTAATTTTTCCGTTTCAAACGTTGCCGATTTTCTCTCCTTCAGTAAATCCTTGTTCACTTCCATGGTGGACATTTTCCTGGCGTGCTCGATTGTAAACTGTCAAACGACTACTGAGAAAACTATGTTCTGTGCGCCTAAAACACCTATCGGCGAAATGGGGCGAAATGGGCATTTTAGGGCGAAATGGCGGAGAAATGGGCATTTTTGATCGTAGTGATGACGAAATGGGCAACTGTTTTTGGAAAGTGGCCATTTTGAATTACTTAAGATGCAAATTGCGAGTAATTATTGCATCCTTACAGCTTAGTAAAACCAGGGAGTACGCTATATGTACTCCCTGGTAAAACAGTATGTGGAATTAAAATATAACTTAAGAAGCATGAACACTTACAATTAAACTAACAATTCATTCATCAAATATGTCTGCTTACAATACTATATCATAATTTTGATTGAGCATCACCAAAAAAAACAACATAATCAGTGACCAGAAATAAGAACTAACCAATACATTCTGGTAGGTGATAAACTCGGTCTTTATCCTTGATGTTCAACCAACTTTACTGTTAAAATTAAGGTATCTACAGTGTGATTCTTTTAAAACCCTGCATATTTCAAGCACATACATGCAAATTGATTCAATATATTATCTTTTAAAATCAAAATCTTCAAAATTATCATCTTTTTACTCTGCCAAAGATTTTTATTTTACTATAAAACCTAAGTATCAAAACCGAGTAACACAAGTTTTATCACCTAAAATAAAATCTCAACATCTCTGCAATGCAAAATTATTATGCTTGTGTTTTTTTCACTAAATCATAATATACTCAGTTGCAAAAGAAAGTGGACACAGAGTTTTAAAGATTTAATTGTATAAAGTGTTTTTAGAATTAAATTGACACATTTAAAAATGAATATGCCATGTTTGATACTAAAGTTGTTATCATTCCATTAATTGCCAATATCATGTTGTCATTTGTTTTCAATAGGTCGAATCATTAAGGGACTGTCGCTTGATAAGGACAAGGACTCAGATACGTAATAAAAACGGATTCTGATAAAGAGGATAGAGTGTAAAGTAACATTTTCAAAGTGTTCAGTTTCTTTTGCAACTGAGTATATTTACACGGCACGATCGTGATATGTGACTTTTGCGCACCTTTAATTGTGTAAAATGTGTCCTTTGTCATGTTTGTGGGCGAAATGGAAAGCGTTTGTTTTGAACTAATAACATATAGTCTGCTGCTTTATTCTCTTAATTGTGTTTGTTGCTCCCAAAGATAACCTTTATCGGTATTTATTACCAGTGTATTTAAACATACTGTACTGCGCAAAACTTTGCATACGGGGGCAACCAATGGAACAGCCTGTAAACATAGCAGCCTGATTACCTTGACCTCCGATATACTTCCACAATAGCGTAAAGTCACTAAACAATGGGTTTGTTGTTGTGTTAGAATCGAAAATAATAAATAAATACCTGTATTTTATCGGTGAACATCAACAATCGCAGAAGTCAGGTGCTGAAGAGCGTCGAGTTTCGGGGAAATTATAAGAAATACTTATCTGAGCGGTATGACAACCCTACATACGTTCCGCTTATAATACTAATACTGTAATACTGTCTTCGAGCCACTCATAAACCGTCGTTTCTTAGGCCCGTTTTGATTGTTTATTTAATTTTTCCAGTATTGTCGTTAAGACATTTTGACTTCCGGTTCCCTTTTGTCTTTTTCAGTTGTATTGTCTTTAGTTGTTGTTGTTTTTGTTATTGTTTTATTTATTCATTAGTTGTTAGGCCTAAATTTGGAAGGATGTTGCGCCCAATGTTTGTTTAGCCTACTTTTAAATGAATGTATGGTGGGTGCCTCAATTACTGTGTTAGGTAGTTTGTTCCAGGAATCTACCACTCTATAAGCAAAGGATTTCCTCCTAATATCAACTCTTGCTCTTTTTTTAAATAATTTATTTGAGTTTCCCCGGGTGCCAGTATTCGGGGCCATAGTGAACAGTTTAGTTTTATTTACTACATCGATGTTATTTAAAATTTTGTAAACCTAATACAAGTGGGACAAGAACGCGTTCGTTTCTACTTCCTGGACGAAGACTTGAAAACGGTGAACTTTACGTCTAACGCTCTCAATTGTGTCTTACATGTCAGGCAACAGATTGGCTGATTTCTACGTGCAGTCAATTTAAACAATTACTGTAAAAAAGAGTAAGATAATGGACCTTTGGAAACGGCCGAAAACGACACATACGAAATATTGCAGTCTCGGTTTGATTGAGACTGTTCATGAGCGGTAGTGAAATATGCTAGCTACCGCTCACGCCCTCTAGCCCCGGGTTGAGCAGAACTCAATATTAATAAAATCAATAGTACACAATTTTAACCATCCCGAAGATGGCATGCATATGGCGGTGGACATGGAGTTTATTGCTTCCCCATGTAGTACGGCGTATGGTCCCAGTATCTAACAAAATTAAATGCCCCGAAGAGCGAAATAAACATTATGGAATTTAATTGGGAGCAGCGGTTATGAAGCCTGCATATTACAAGTAACAGTCAAAAGACTAAATTAAAAAGTAGACAACATATCCTATAAGTGGTTAAACAATACCCAGAGCCTTTAATCGGCCGGAGTAGTGGAACCACTGAATCGAAAATTAAGTAAGAAAACAAAAATGAAAAAGTACCACCGATAATTAAATATAAGTATCGGGCTCAGCGATCTCCAAAGATCGAATGAATAACAGTACTGATTGCAAGCGCGGGGAGACGTTTTACTGCCGCCACACTGCACAAGCAACGCCACTCTGCTATAAAAAGGAGTATGATAATGGACCGTTGGAAACTTTATATATGTTTACTACGCTGTGTATACATTTTAGAATAAAACATAGTTAAATCAATAGTGTGTTGTTGTTATTATTTCATCGATTAGGCAAATGTTCGTATATTTTCAAATGTTTGTAGTGTACACAGATGCTATAAGTATTGTATTAATCGAAATTCTATAAAATATCAGGAAAGCACACTCACGCACGCTAATAAATAATACAATTAAATATAATGTTTTTCATGTGTCTATATAAAGTTCGTAAAGCTCAGTGGTAAATCATATTCCAGTAGCAGTAAATACAATTATACTGCCATTGGCTCGTGTTAAAATTAATTAACTGTAATCTCATTGTATCTAAATTGTACGAGACAAGATTACCATAATTTAGCACTTCAACTAGTATTGCAGCCATTATAAGAAATTCTTCCAGCGTGTTTTATTAGGGAAAACTAGTCTACAGACGACAGTACCTTTTTATCCCTGTTATGAATATCTTTATTGTCATACACAACATAGTACGACCACGATACAAGTATTTCTGAATGATTTATCTTTTAGATAGTGTAAAATTCAATACTATAGGATAGCTATTTTAAAAGATATACGGGTTTTAATTCACTGTCTTTGCGCAACTACTTTCGCAAAATGAAAAAATGATACATGACACTTCGATAGCAGTCTCTTAATAGTATTCGTACAATAAACATCATTACTACGTTGCTCTGGAATCACATATTTCAGTCCATACACAGAATAGAACATATGAACAGAACAGGGTGTCAGAAATTAAGTTTTCAATACAATCCTGGAATTAAAGTTTTAAACAAAAGGAACTTTAAACACAAAGGATTTAATTAGCTCATGTGACATCTGTGATTGTATTCTGGACTTATTGCTGATTCGCGTTTAACGTGACCATTTTTAAAAATATGGCAAGCTATCAAGGACAGAATCCAAAAATGGACTGAGAAGCAAAATACTTGCCTAACGCATTCAAAGCATTTAAAGCACATGCTGACTTTATGTTTGGAGGCCCGCTCCAAATTAAAGAAGAGGAAATACAGTGCAACTTTCTAATGCTATGGGTCGGTGAAAAAGGACGCCAAATATTTTCCACATGGAACCTCACCGACGGCGAAAAGAAAAAGCTGAAGTCGTATTACGATGGGTTCGAAGCCTACTGTCGACCCAAGTCAAATCAGATATACAGCCGATACATGTTTTGTTCAAGGGAACAACACGTCGGAGAGCCGTTTGAGCAGTTTGTGACTGAGCTCAAAATACTGACTAAGGACTGTGGGTACAGAGAGGACATGGTAGACGACATGATCAGAGACCACATAGTGTTCGGAATAAGATCAGTGAAGATCAGAGAGAAGCTGATCAGTGAAGGAACTAACCTTACGCTACAAAAAGCATTGGATATTTCCCGCACCCATGAGCTAAGCCGGCAACATGTGAAAGCAATGAGACCCGACCAAGGAGGTGCAGTAAGCGCTGCCAGAAAAGCCGGAAATGCTGCGAGACCACCACCACCACCACCACAACAACAACAACAAAAAACAAAGCAGAATCATAGACAATATCAAGCCAAGTGTCAAAATTGTGATAGAAATCACTCACGGGCGGACTTACGTCCAGCTAAAGGACAAACTTGTAACTTTTTCAAGAAGCAGAATCATAAAATATTTCACTTCAGTTTGCCGCCAGAAATCAAGAGACGGACATACTCATCCAAAACGGATTCATGAGGTAGGCCATGATCTGGTTTCATATGACAGTGACCCGTCCCAAGACCTGTTTGTTGATTCTATTGATCATGTTAAATCCTCCAATCAGGCATTTGCTACCATTAGCATAGGCAATCCCCAAAACCTGTCAAAATGAAAATTGATTCTGGCTCTCAGGTCAATATCCTACCAGATCCACGTATCAATCATTAGGGATTGAAGGCCCTTTATGCAAAACAAACAGACGCCTCACTGCCTATGATGGTAAGGCACTGACTATCGATGGTTACATCAAACTACCCTGCTCTTATAATGATAAGACATCTCAGCATGAATTTTACATAGTCAACACTAATTCATGTCCAATCATAGGCCTAGAGACATCACTGTCTCTCAATCTAATGAAACTTTTACTCTCAGATTCACCAGAGAGTGTTTTCGCTAAAGAAAATCTCATTTCGAAATACTCCGATGTATTTGATGGTATAGGTTTATTACCAGGCGAGTGTGACAATTACCTCCGCCAAGATGCAACCCCTGTGCCCTGTGGTATATGCTCCTAGACGAGTGCCTGTGGCTATACGCGACAGATTAAAGACAGAGCTAGATCGCATGGAAATGTCAAACGTGATCGCTAAGGTGTCAGAACCCACCGACTGGGTAAATTGATTGATTGATTGAATTGGATTTTATAGTCGCACCAACAGCTAAGGTCATATGGCGACTTTCCAGCTTCCATTGGTGGAGGAAGACCCCAGGTGCCCCTCCGGGCAATTTCCGTGCACGGGCGGGCACCTGGGTAGAACCACCGACGTTCCGCAAGCCAGCTGGATAGCTTCCTCACATAAAGATTCCAAGGCCCCTGAGGGATCGAACCTACAGCGGTGAGGGGCAAGTGATTTCAAGTCAGAGACGTTAACCACTCGGCCACGGGCGACTGGGTAAATAGTCTGGTCACTGTTGAGAAAAGCAACGGTTCATTGAGAATATGTCTTGACCCAAAAGAGCTTACTGATGCTATTAAAAGGTTACACTATCCCAACAAGTCACTGGAAGACATTCTTCCAGATCTATCAGGTGCGTCAGTTTTCTCGCGATTTGATGCCAGGAGTGGCTACTGGTCAATCAAGTTAACTGAACAATCTTCTTACTTAACGACCTTTAACTCTCCCTTTGGCCGTTATAGATTCCTGAGAATGCCATTTGGAATTCGGTCAGCTCAAGATGAATTCTTGAAAAAAATGGATCAATGTCTGGAGGGTCTCCCTGGGGTGAAAACCATCGTAGATGATATTGTTGTCTTCGGGAAAGACAAAGTTACTCACGATAGAAATCTTGAAACATTGATGATAAGATGCAGAGAAGGTGCCCTGGCCCCGTTCTAGCCTATTTTGATCCCAACAAAGAGGTTACCCCCCAAGTAGATGCCTCAAAGAATGGCGTGTCAGCTATTCTTTTCCAAAATGAGAAACCTGTATGCTTTGCCTCCAAAGCATTTGCCTCCAAAGCACTCACCCCCAGCGAGGTTAACTATGCGCAAATAGAAAAAGAACTTTACGCCATACTGTTTGGTTGTAAAAGGTACCATCAGATTGTATATGGTCACCCAAAACTCATTAAAATACAAAGTGACCACCGTCCGCTAGAGTCTATATTTAAGAAAGGTCTACATTTAGCACCCCTCGACTGCAGCGCATGCTGTTACAATTGCAGAAATACAATCTCGAGGTTACACATATCAGCGGTAAAAACATTCCCTTAGCAGACACTCTGTCGAGGAAATATTTACCAGATACATATCCTCAACTCTCTGACGGCATGGATGACTACATACATGCGGTTATGTCATCACTCCCTGTTAGCGACAAAAAGATGGAAATGATTCGGATCAATACTGAAACAGACCCAATGTTACAGGCCCTTAAACATATAGTTTTACAAGGTTGGCCTCATGCCTCAAAGAAGTTCTCGACTTCTGGAACATTAGGGATGAAATAACTGTCATAGATGATATACTTCTCAAGGGCACAAAAATCATTATCCCGGAATCGTGCAAGAAAGAAATGCTAGAGAAGATACTCTATGGTCATTTCGGATGTGATAAATCTTTATCACGTGCCAGAGATGTCATGTTTTGGCTAAATATGACTACTGATATTAAGAACTACGTTCTTAAATGCCCCGACTGCATAGAGCGCAGAAACTCAAATTGCAAGGAACCCCTTGTTCCCAGTGAGATTCCCGATAGGCCATGGCAAATAGTAGCTACTGATTTGTTTCACTGGAACAATAAAGACTACATCATTTTGGTTGATTACTGGTCAAACTATTTTGAGGTTATCAATCTGAGGGACACAAAATCCCAAACTGTCATTCAAAAATTTAAAGAGTTTTTCAGCCGGTTTGGAATCCCAGAAAAGCTCGTTTCCGACAACGGAGCTCAATATAGTTCCCAAGGGTTCGCCCATTTCGCAAGCGAATGGGATTTCAAACACGTTACTTCAAGCCCTACGTATGCCCAAAGTAATGGTTTAAGCGAACGAATGGTTGGAGTATGCAAGAATATATTCTCCAAAGCTCTAGTGATGGTAAGGACCCATACCTTGCACTACTCGAGTACAGAAATTCCCCTCTGGCTTGTGGGAAATCACCCGCAGAGTTATTAATGAGTAGACAACTGAGGTCAATATTACCCTCGGCCAATGATCAATTGACCCCTAACTCGGTCAATATCAGAAACATTCAAAACAAGATGTTTCTATCAGCACAGAGAAAAAAGGAACATTATGACAGGTCACCAAGACCTCTCAAACCTCTAACGGTAGGGGAAGGAATACGCATTCATGTCAAAAATCTGTGGAAGCCTGCAGTTATTGAACAGAAAGTGAATCCAAGATCTTATATTGTTAGTACAGAAGAGGGAGGTTCATATCGCAGAAATCGCCGTCATTTACTCAAGTCAAATGAGACCCCTATTAACCACACTAGCAATCCCGCACCAGCATATCAAGACCAGCTGATCCCTCAGGCTAGTCTACCTGTACCACCTATCAGCTCACCTGACAAACCTACTGAGGAATACATCAATCATGCTGCTATACCTACACCCCAAAAGTCACCTGAACCCAATAAGATCAACATTTCCCAAACCCCAAACAAAATTGAAAGTCAGTCCCAAAACCTATATACAACCAGATCACAGCACCTCATAAACGTAATTGGTAAACAATTACATTGTGATTCATTCATTGCAGTATTTTTAATCTCATACATGTTTTGTGATTCATTCATTATTGGAACAAATAACCATTTTGTATTTTGTAAACTTGAACATCCTTACAAAAAAGAAACAATTATTTAGCTGACAAATTCGTCTGGCATACATCATGTGATCAGTGGAGATATTGTTTATAGTAATTATCAACTCATGCATGTGTGTGGTAAAACAATAAACTGTGACAGCTCATTTAAATATTAGTGACAGTTTCAATCTGTGAAATTAACCCTTTGTGTTGGACATGTCATTTATGACTGGTACAGTTTACATTAATTATTGTGATATAGTGACATTTAAATTCCTAGGATAATTGACTTCAGTACCAGATGAAATAAACTGAGTTTGTAAAAAAATTTAAAAAAGGGAGATGTTCTAAGATAAGACTACTCTTACAAGCATATTGTAATATTGAAGATACAGGAGTTGTCTAACATATCCATCAGTTGTATAACATGCATGCATGACACTTTGATAGCGGTCTCTTAATATTATTCGTACAATAAACATCATTACTACGTTGCTCTGGAATCACGTATTTCAGTCCATACACAGAATAGAACATGTGAACAGAACAATATTTACACGAGCATATTGGTGTTTTACTTATATTGCCTACTGATGCTGCCTTGTTGGTTTGAGGTTAGAGCATGGCGGGGATTTCTTTATTTACACTGTCCTGTTTTAATGGGATGACAGTAGGGTAAGTGTGAGGTTTGGTGCACCCTAGAACCGGTTTAAACCCCCAGTGGGCTACTTTGCCACTGACCGTTCCAAGGCGGTAGCCCTATTGTCAACCCTTTTGTGTTTGTGATGTCGTTTGCTTTTATTATTGCTTTTGCCTTCTTATTTGTCTGTTTGCATGTTTGTTTCTGTGTTTTGTGGTTTACTGTCCTCCTTGAATGCTACTTTCCCTGTCCGATCTTTTTATATTTCTTTATAACAAATTGAACTGTTTCTTTTTTTTTTGCGTCCTAGTAGATATAGATGAAATGTAAATTTAAGACAGTAACACAATTATCAAATTTGAAGCAAACTGTTAATTCCCGCTATTTTATGCTTAAATAAATAACTGGTATGGCTAACTTTATCCTTTTGTTATAGAAAACAACAACAACAACAACAACAACAACAATAACAATATTTTGTTTTTTAAATAGTGAAATACATATAAAGTTCATATTGTGCTTATTTTATTCTGGACCTCAATGATAACATTTATGTATGGTCTTTTTTACAGTGAAATTGCCAAAACAGTTCCAAAGTGTGAGGTTTGGTGACCCTAGAACCGGTTTAAACCCCCAGTGGCCTTTGTTGCCACTGACCGTTCCAAAGCGGTAGCCCTATTGTCAACCCTTTTGTGTTTGTGATGTCGTTTGCATTTTTTATTACTTTTGCCTTCTCGTTTGTCTGTTTGCCTGTTTGTTTTTGTGTTTTGTGGTGGACTGTCGTCCTTGAATGCTGCTTTCCCTGTCCGATATCTTTTTATCTTTCTTTGTATATGACAAGGTGCTATGTCATTTTTTCCGAACCATTTATACATACATATGATACCAGGATTCTAATGATTTTTTTATTAAACAATATTTAAATTACACACACTTTGGAACTGTTTTGGCAATTTCACTGTAAAAAAGACCATACATAAATGTTATCATTGAGGTCCAGAATAAAACAAGCACAATATGAACTTTATATGTATTCCACTATTTAAAAAACAAAATATTGTTATTGTTGTTGTTGTTGTTTTTTATAACAAAAGGATAAAGTTAGCCATACCAGTTATTTATTTAAGCATAAAATAACGGGAATTAACAGTTTGCTTAAAATTTGATAATTGTGTTACTGTCTTAAATTTACATTTCATCTATATCTACTAGGACGCAAAAAAAAGAAACAGTTCAATTTGTTATAAAGAAATATAAAAAGATCGGACAGGGAAAGTAGCATTCAAGGAGGACAGTAAACCACAAAACACAGAAACAAACATGCAAACAGACAAACAAGAAGGCAAAAGCAATAATAAAAGCAAACGACATCACAAACACAAAAGGATTGACAATAGGGCTACCGCCTTGGAACGGTCAGTGGCAAAGTAGGCCCCTGGGGGTTTAAACCGGTTCCAGGGTGCACCAATCCTCACACTTACCCTACTGTCATCCCATTAAAACAGGACAGTGTAAATAAAGAAATCCCCGCCATGATCAAATCTCTAACCAACAAGGCAGCATTAATAGGCAATATAAGTAAAACACAAATATGCTCGTGTAAATATAATACAAAAAAACAATAGCCTAGAAAGCCACAATGAAGGTACTCAATGACTTTGCAGAAGCCAGAGCAGTAAGAGAATAAACCATTAAGGGCACGACAAGAAAGATCATGGACAAACATCAAACGTAACCGTCCCAATTGGCTTTAGGTAGGCGTCATCATAGGGTCCACAGCCTGTCCGGTCATCGTACAATTAAAGAGGAAAGCATAGTGGCGAACTGTAAAAGGGTCCACCACCAAGCATGCAGTACGTTGCAAAATGATAGGGTCATAACCTCTTTTGATTAACTTTTTAACAAGTTTAACAAAGATAGTATGAAAGTGATCATGACCTAGAAGCCTCTATCAGGGTACGTTTATTTATAGCTATTGTTCTAAATGCACGTCGGAGTAGATGTATGGTCTGTCTTTTATCAAGGTCAAGTGGTATTGATACGGGGTTGTTGGTGGATATTTAGCAACGAGAAGAGAGCGTCTGACCAAAATAGCATTAATTGTGGGGGAGGCTAAACTGTGGACAGTACTCGATTTGGGCTTGGGTGAATGTTTTGTATTTCGTAGACTTAAGTGGTTTTGTGTGTATGTTGATGTCTCTGCGTAAAAATCCTTGCGTTTGATTTGTTTGTTGCAAGTATCTGTCAATGCGTGTATCCCATGTTGTATATTCTAGTTGTGTACTATCTCGCTTGTATGAAGTGTTTACGAGTGGTTTGTATTTCCGCTTCTGAAAGGCAAATGTCGATCAATTTCTGTTTCGTCATCCAAGATGGTACAGTAAGTACATGCAGCGCGTAAACAAAGTTAGTAGACAAGGAATGTTCAGAATGTTAGATTAAGGAAATGTTGATTAAACAGCATAGCATACCTACATACACTGCATGGCTTTAGCTACTTGTTGAATAACAATCGGGCATTTGTGAAATGTATAGTATAACAGTATTAGAAGGGTTTATACAAACTGTGACCATACGCTGCTGACCATGGAATAGTACTTATAGAAACCGTACCCATGAGCCGCTGGATGATAAGACGCTTGTCATGGAATGGGATTTATAGAAACTGGGACCATACGCTGCTGATCATTGAATGGTATGACAATCATTGAATGGTATGACAATACCACGTTGAAGGTTCCTGGTTCATCGTCATGTGCATAACATCTTCGGGATGGTTTCAATTTTTATAATATTGACATTTTAACTATTGAGTTCTGCTCAGCCCGTCGCTAGAGGGCGTGATCGGCAGAAAGCACTGTTCACAACAGTTCACGAACAGTCTCAATCAAACCGAGACTGCAATGTTATTATTTTTGTATTGATAGCGATTTCCAAATTTCTCCTTTCGTAATCGTTTCAGTAATAAATAGGTTTATGAATGTCGAAGCACCCAGAGTGCGACTCCCCGCAGCTTCATATAAAATAAGCACAACAATATGGGTGTGGTTTGCGTTTACAGCAATGAGTGTTTTAATAACTAAATATACTAAGCAAATCAGTAGATCCTGAGCTCTGCTGGCAGTGGTAAGGAGTGGTTCCTGTAAATTGTCCGAACTCCATGATATCAAATATCCACCGATGCTCCATATTGTGGCACTAATATCCTGTAATGAAATGTAAATGTCATAGAACCCGTAGAACCCTTCAAGATAAAGAAAGTCCAACCGCGCTAACATCTGAACAGACTGAACGGCTATCCAGTTCCATGTAAACTAATAAAATAATAATATACTCGGTAAAAAAAGTTTTGGCCCAGGGTATATAAAGTCATATAAAACTAAAACTAGTGGACAGAATTTAAGTATCTTTAAGGTCTACCCTACTCGGTTAATTTGCTACCAGACACATTAAATTCCAAACAAGATTTGATTTTAAAAAAATATCGCAAACACACAAAGGGTCTGTAAAAAAAGTTGCAAAGTCCATAAAAAGTAACAGTTACAGACATTCGAGTAACCAATAAAAAGATTATTACCCGGTTAATCTTGTTTGGAATATAATATTAAAGATACTTAAATTCTGTCCGCTACTTTTATTTTTATATGACTTTATATACCCTGGTCCAAAACTTTTTTTACAGAGTATATATTATCTCAAAGTAATTAAACTCACAATCGTACTTGTAATCACGGCACACATAGACGTAAAATACTACTACATTTTGTTTAATACAAATGCTAAGTCAGTTTCTTTATAAAATTGCAAATAATATATAATAAAATGTATAAAAAAATTATCACACGCACTTATTTTAACAGAGATTCATAACTCAAAACTTATAAAATAATATATATTATCTCAAAATAATTAAACTCACAATCGTACTTGTAATAACGAACGACATACATAGACGTCATATAATATTACATTTTGTTTAATACAGCAGGCTAAGTCAGTTTCTTTATAGTATTTCAAATTATATATAATAAAATGTATACAAAATTTATCACACGCACTTATTTTAACAGAGATTCATGACTCAAAACAACGTATAGCAGACAAAAATAACACTTCACAATTTAGAGTACAGTATTTAATGAATAGTAATAAATCGTTTCGGATTTTGAAACCATCAAAACATGAAACCATCAAAACATAAGTGACCAAAGTCTTTAAAATAATAGTCTTTATATAATAAGACGGACATGCATAAGTCTTGACAACACGAGATTTCACTTTGCTTGTTTACTTTACAAAAAAAAAACAAGAAAAAAAAAACATAACTTCAGACCACGTTCTCGTGATTGGAGTATTCCCTGGAAATGTACTTCAGTTTAGTTTATTCTATGACATTCTAGTTCCATTAATACATGAGACAGAACTCCTCATCGCCTATGGTATGTTCTTAAAAAAAGAGTATGATAATGGACCTTTGGAAACGGCCGAAAACGACACATACGAAATATTGCAGTCTCGGTTTGATTGAGACTGTTCATGAGTGGTAGTGAAATATGCTAGCTACCGCTCACGCCCTCTAGCCCGGGTTGAGCAGAACTGAATATTCATAAAATCAACAGCACAAAATTTTAACCATCCCGAAGATGGCATGCATATGGCGGTGGACATGGAGTTATCCTTCTTTAACGTATTCCCATGTCGTACGGCGTATGGTCCCAGTATCTAATAAAATGAAATGCCCCGAAGAGCGAAATAAACATAATGGAATTTAGTTGGGAGCAGCGGTTACCTTCTTCTATGCCTGGTTCAAAACTCTCTCTCTCTCTTACATAGCTGGGTTACGAACTCTCTCTCACATAGCTTGGCTGGAAGCTTAAATAGAAAATGACATCTCTTTTATAGAGAAATAGACTACAATGTATTAACAAGACCTCGGTCTGAGGGTGTCTCGCCCATCGCGGCAAACGGCATATGGAATATTTTATTAAAATTGTGTTTAAATGATGCCCACCAAAGACAACACTTCAAATGACCAAGTATCAAACAAATGAAATCGAGGCAATCATAAAAAAGTTAAGTTACTGAGGTTAAGTTGTTTAACCAGAGTGAAGTTTTGGGAAAATAATGCAAAGTATGACCTTGACCCTGGTATTTTTGTCGTTCAGCGATGTCCACCATTGCCAACAATACATACCACTAAGTACCAAAGACATAAAGTGAGGCAATCACATAAAGTTAACCAAGGTTATGTTACCTAACTAAGGTTAAGTTTGGGGAAAATAACGCAAACTATGACCTTGACTTTGTTGTTTTTTTGTCGTCCAGCAATGTCCTCCAATGCCAACAATACATATGACCAGGTATCAAACAAAGAAATTAGTTATCAGAAAAAGTTAATTCAGGTTAATTTACCTTACCAAACTGATGTTTAGGGTAAATAACGTAAAATATGACCTTGACCTTGGTATTTTTGTCGTCCAGCGATGTCCATCAATGCCAATAATACATATGACCAAGTATCAAAGACATAAAATGAGGCAATCACATCAAGTTAACTGATGTTAGGTAACCTAACAAAGGTTAAGTTTGGGGAAAATAACGCAAAGTGTGACCTTGACTTGGTATTTTTTGTCGTTCAGTGATGTCCACCAATGCCAACAATACATATGACCAAGTATCAAACAAAGAAATTCAAGTTATCAGAAAAAGGTAACTGAGGTTAAATTACCTAACCAAACTGATGTTTAGGGTAAATAACGCAAAACATGACCTTGGCCTTGGTATATTTTGATGTTCAGCGATGTCCACCAATGCCAACAAAACATATGACCAAGTATCAAAGACATAAAGTGAGGCAATCACATAAAGTTAACTGAGGTTAAGTTACCTAACCATGGTTAAGTTTGGGGAAAATAAGCCAAATATGACCTTGAACTTGGTATTTTTATTGTCATTCGGCGATGTCCACCAATGTCAACAATACATATGACCAAGTATCAGAGACATAAAGAGAGGCAATCACATAAAGTTAATTGAGGGTAAGTTACCTAACCAAGGTTAAGTTTGGGGAAAATAAGCAAAATATGACATTGACCTTGGTATTTTTTGTCGTTCAGTGATATCCATCAATGCCAACAATACATATGACCAAGTGTCAAACAAAGAAAATGACGTAATCATATACAGTTAACCGAGGTTAACTTACCTAACCAAGGTTAAGTTACCTAACCAAGGTTAATTTTTGGAAAAATAACGCAAAATATGGCCTTGACCTTGGTAATTTTGGCAATAGGCGATGTCCCTTGACCCAACAAAGCATCTGACCAAGTTTCAGAAAAATTCGAGCAGCGGTTGTTGAGACATAGTTGATTTAAAATGCGGCCGCCGCCGCCGCCGGAAAATGACATTATTGTCGCTTGAGAGAAGCGAATTAGACGATAATTGATTTCTCTTGATGTGAGTGATTCTCATAGGGGGTGCACTCTCAGTGGAGTGCACGTGGCGTATAGAACGCCAGGTTTTGCCTTTCAGCGTTGGATGACTGACCAGTTAATACGTTCAAATTTTAGATTGAGTGGTATTATGTTACGCTGCGAGAGAACTATGAGCGGACACGCTCGTAAACATGGAAAAGAAAAAATTATAGATAAGTATTGTTAATTTACAAACGGTATTTATAGGATCAGTAGTTTAGCTGGCACAGGTGTAAATATTTAATTATTTATTTGTGTTTTCTACACGATTGATTAGTCGTACATATCTTTTCATTACTTCAGGTTTCAAAACGCTTTGAACAAGATGAATATTCTGAAATGTTTATATTTACTCAGAAAATGAAAATAGCAAGGAGGAGATATTGTTCATGGTTGCTGTTAATTATTGTAAAATGTTTACAACACAATTTTAGTTTTGCATTCTGTCACACGTTAGCTTGCACGCGAACGTCATGCATGGTTGTGTAAATGCGGTACATTGTATCACCAATGCAAGTATACGGCTATTTATAATAGAGCTGGTACAGTGTGACTGGGGTGTGTATCAAGTGAAATCCGTGATGAGATGATCGGTGCACAGTTTGTGAAATAGTAAAGTCCTCGACAGATGATAGGTTAGAATCTGATACGGTCGCAGAGATTCTGGGTTCGTGTTCCGTTTGAGGAACGATTAAAGAAAAAGACGAATTCAAAAGATAAGTATTTTTTGTATGATCATGATGATAGTGAAATTCTACAGTTTGGTAATGAAAGAGGGGTTGTGCTCCTCAGTCCCCCTATACATGCAGGTTGAGTGAAGCTAAGATTGGTTTCCACGGTTATAGTTTTGTTTTCACTGAAAAGAAAGATAACTCAGTCTTATTATGTTTTAATGAATGAGGGGCGGTCTTTCTTAGTAAGTGGTGGGCGTGGATCCTGGTTTAATTGCTGGGACGATGGTCGTCTCTCGGGCGTGGCTGTCTTTAAGAATTGCTGCAACGGTAAACGTCTCGGGCGAATGCCCTGTTACAACTTGCGCATGTTGGGAAATTGGTTTATTTGAAATATAAGATGTACATGAATACAGAAATAATGATAGAAAGTATGCAAAATATGTGTCTAGTCTAGTATGCAGAGTACTGAAGTTGACTAAATAGGAATATATCTGGAATATTTAAGCTCAATGGCGTCACATACTGTGTGAACCTCTTAATACGATGTCAGCCATAATAAACCTATGTTTGTGTATATACCGTGTGGGTGGTGGGCTGTTTGTCCGAATTATGTCATGAAACTTAATATGGTTATACCAGACCGTATGACATTTGGTATTTCATGCAGTTATCTGCATACTCGTATATGAATATAATTCCCTGTTTCGGGTGGTAATAAAGGGCGTATGCCCGGTGCAACGAGCCGGTATCGGCTTGTTGGAAACTATGTGCGGGTATCTGCACATAAGGTGAGGTATAAATGCAAGTAGACTGATGTATGTGATAATAATAATAATAATAATAATAATAATTAAAGAAAAACCAAAGCCTTGTGAAACGTGTTGATGATATATGTTGGAGGATGTTGTAGTTGTCATGTAAACCATGTGAAGAAATGTGGGTTAAATGTATATTTAAATAAATGTGAAATTAGCTCCCCTTTATAGGGTGACAAATAACCGTATGCCATGTGGCAGCGATTAGGTATCGGCTTATCGGTTACTATGTGCGCGTATTTGCACATAGGATTAGATATGTGTAGATGCATTAAAGTAGTAAATGGTCAAAACTCGGCCATAGCTGCCTATTAAAACTGCTGGTAAAATAGATGTTTCGTGCGAATGCCCAGGTGTAACATGTTCGTGGCGCATGTTTGTCAAATATAAGATGTATAAAGAAATATTTAATTTTAAAATGGGATAAGTAATAATGTATTTATGATGTATGCTTGGGGATGTTGTATTTGAAATGCGAGATACTTGTAGAAACAGACAGTTTAAAGAGGGCATATACAATGAAACAGATATTAAAATGTTTTGAACATACCTGAAATTTATATAGATTGTCTAAAATGACTGGTTATAATGTTTTATGTATATATTTATGTATATATAGTGCCATTGTGGGTAGTGACACTAGTGGTAGTGACATCGTCGGTAGTGATGTGGCACAGTGAGAAATAATACTAATAATAGTATTGGTATCATTTTAAAAATGGTAAATGCATATAATTGCAAGTAAGTTTGGTGTATGTAGTTTAATACACAATTCATAATGAATACTATTTGTTTTCAGATATTTCCTTTCGATATTGCGTTCCAGAACAGGAGTGTTTTGGCAGAGAACAGGAGTGTTTTAGCAGAGAACAGTGACGCAAATTCAGATTTCATATTAAGATTGAAGTACCAGCCGGTTACAATTATCAATGACGGTTTTAAAAAGTAAGAACACTTTAAACAAGTTATACGTTTTGAGAGAAGGAACACTTGATTGTCGTGTCATTCCGTATGATGTTATTTCGTGTGGACATGAATTTAGACTGTAAGATTCAACCGTACACCTTTTTTTGCTAAATGCGGATTGCTACATGCGTGGTAAAACTTGGAACAATTACTTGTCGAGTGATTTCATGAGGGCACGCATTTAGGCTGTTTGATTCAACAGTATGTAATGTTAATACGAGCTCCCCTGTATAGGACACAAGAAAACGTAGTTTTGCGTGTAAAGTATGTGACTATAATATACCCTGCTTGGGGTGGTAAAGGGCGTATGTCAGATGCAATGAGCCGGTATCGGCTTGTTGGTTTCTATGTGCGGGTATCTGCATGTAGGGTTAGGTATAAATGCAAGGAAACTGATCTATGTGATTCATAATTTATATTGAAATGTTAGCTCCCCTATATAGGGACTTACCGGTAAATAGACGTATGCGGTATCGATTTGTTGGTTAATAATTACACAGGGTTATAATTTATGTCAAAACGTGATGTTAGCTCTCTTATATATGGGTGGAAATAGGTGTATACCATGTTGCAACGAATCGGTTTCAACTTGTTGGTTACTATATGCGGATACTTTTGCATAGGGTTAGAATTATATATTAAGTGCATGTGATATGTTTTATGGGATTCATGTCCCTGGGCACATAAAATGTTTAACGTGCTTATGATACTGAAATTTAAATAGGTTTACATGAGAGCTAAAGTAAGAAACAGAACTTGTTTAATATCATTTACATGGAGTCAGAGTCGATTAGACACGGGACGTATTTATGTTTAAATTCTATGAACTAGTGTACAAATATTTTGGTTTTAGACAGAACTTGTTTTATATCAATTACAGATAGTCAGTGTTGGGTAAACACAGGAGGTAAACGTGTTTAAATTATTTGGATTTGTGATGATTGGGTTTTATTAAACAAAACTTGTTTTATATCAATTACATGCATGAAGTCATAGTCGGATAGACACAGGGCGTATTTAGATTTAAATTCTAAGGTCTAGTGTACCAAATACCGTGGTTTTAAACAGAAATTGTTGTATATCAGTTACATATTCAATACATATAACAATGATACTTATTTAATATCCCACTGTGTAACCTTGTGTTTCGTTTCAACAAGGGACACTCATGTGGTATACTATTATTTCTAATTGAAATTCGATTCACTTTGTTGAAGTATTACTATTTAGGTTTGCCGATAGTAACGTTTAAACAAGGAGGTTCGTAATTAATAACACACTTTGTAATCTTTTGTTTTTCGTTTCGACAAGGGACACATGGCGTTATGATAATTACAACCTTTAATCACCACCATATAGTGTTATTACTATTATTATTATTAATATCATTTTTATTTTTTATTTTTTCATCTGCAATTTATGACTTAAATTCATCTTTGTTCTATGCGTCATATGTGATTTGTAAATATTCTGAATTTTGAATAGTTGAAGTACGGATTTATTTAAGTCACATGTATTGTATGTATGCCATTTATATGTTGAACTGTATATATGTTGACTACTTTGACTGGAATATATATGTATACTCTCCTATGCTTGGAGGAAATAAAGATCTACTACTACTACTACTACTACCTTGGTTTTAAACAGAAATTGTTTTATTATATATATTACATGGAGTCAGTGTCAGGTAGACATAGGACGTATTTATGTTTAAATTCTTATGAAATAGTGTACCAATATCTTGGTTTAGAAATGTCTCATATGTTATATGTTTAATAATGGTGATTTGAATTCATATATGTAAGTTATTTGGATACTAGTATTTGGTTGTTACACTTTTGAGCTCGTTCTTTTAGTTCAGTCGGTCGTCCAATGGCTTATACCAATAAATAATAAATATACATTTATAACGTGAGTGTTAAGAGAAATGACATTATTGTCGCTTGAGAGAAGCGAAATAGACGATAATTGATTTCTCTTGATGTGAGTGATTCTCATAGGGGGCGCACTCTCAGTGGAGTGCACGTGGCGTATAGAACGACAGTGTTTGCCATTCAGCGTTGGATGACTGACCAGTTAACACGTTCAAATTTTAGATTCTTAGTAAATCGTGTTGCAGTAACTAAAATATTATGGACTTTTGAAGACATTTCAGGATATTGATGTTGTCCGGGCTGTATTGGTTCCATTGAGTATTGTAACGTTAGTACTTTTGATAGTTAAAGTTGAAGTCCGAGATCTTATCCTGAGTGATACCTTGAATAAAAATGTTATCGGATACATGTTTCCCATACGCGGACGGCTCTGTATCACATTGATGGTGCTCTGTTTAAAGTACGACGTGATTGGTGGAGCTGGTGCAGTAGGGATGACATTTTATATCTTAGAAATAATAACATTTGTTCAATACAGTTTATTTTTAATTTATCACCATTGAAAGTTGCTTAAGTAATTCCGTCGAAGGAAAGTGTATTATATAAGGGAGAATACTGGGTTGGTTGTATGCTAAAATAGTAGATACAAAATCGTATCTCGTATCGTATCTCCTTTGCTCATTCAGTAGTCGGGATGTATTGCGTTTGCTTTATATGTACTGTATAGTTCGCGTAAGCGATCTGGGATCAGTTTGGCATATGTCATGTGACAATAATAGACTGGCGCAAGATTGCTATATTTTAAAGGTGTAGTTTCTTATGTATCGTATTATAAGTTGAAGGTGAAGTGTTTGTTATTAATTAATGTTAATAAGGTCAGTCAGTCGGTCGTCCAATAGCTTATACCAATAAATAATAAATATACATTTATAACGTATGTGTTGTTGTCGTGTTACTCCTATGAGAAGGGTGAGTGTTAGGAGAAAGTGACTGCTATGTCTTGCTACCCACTATCGTGTGCGAGACAAAAAGAAACACATATCCATAAGTAACCTAAAATAGTATTTTCTCTATATAAAGGTGTAATTTTTTGGTTTATATCGCATTGTTGATCTGTTTGTTACATTGCTCAAGTATTGTCATGTTAAAATTGCGAGTTTTGAATTGTTTTTGCTTATATGGAAATTAGTGTATGAATACGATATTTTGACATGTCAGTGTTTTTTTATGTTTTTAAAGGGAGCATTCCTTGAGGCAAGTTCTTTCTTAGAAAATGCATGACAACCACTTTTCTGGCATATGTTGGCCATTTGTGATGAGAATGTAAGTTTTTCTTGTTTAAACTGGGCCTAGATATGAATGATAACATTGCGTTTGACTTTTAAAACGTTCACAACTCAGTGCAAACAATCAATTTTCGTGTTACACCTATACAGTATATATGAATTCTCGAAGGAGTTGAAAAACCAGCGGAGTCGTACAACTACATCGTCGGATACCCCCGTGTGATTCGTTCCGTTACTCTCCACTATCACCCGTGGGACATTACGCCTGATTTCGGTCGTTTTAGCACCGTGGGACATTACGCCTGATTTCGGTCGTTTTAGCAGAATAGAATAGAACAGATAAAGCGATCCCAGTGGATATCCCAATTACGATGAAAATTTGGGTAAACCAATCAGATCGCTGCATTGCTCTACACTGATGACGGACTTATTTCACCTGGAAAAAAGGTTGACTAACACAATAAACTTCCTCAATATAAGAATCCAGAAACCCAACAACCAGTTTTATCAAAACTGTGCGATGTTCATATAAATATATAAAGTTTACTATACTTTTCATGCATGGTGACATCATGGTATGCAAATTGTCAAGCAGATATTCACTTTCATTTTGACAATAGAAACCTTACACTGACCAATATATGGTTGATGGGCACATTTAAATAACAATACACTGTTTTGTAAACAGCCAACGTTCATATTGAAGAAGAAAAATCATCAACACGTCGTATGATGCCAAAATAAAATGCGTAGATCTAAGTAAATGTGTACTAGTATTGACACAAATGAATTTGAATGCATTTAAAGGTATTTTAAATACAAAAAAAAATGAAAAAGAAAATTGTGTTATTGCATGTAACCAGACGCGGAAACCAAAAACACGCTGAAAAAACGTTTTGCTGTTATCGTATTGCGTTGCGTAATTTGTGGTAGAAACGCTGTTATTTAGTTGTCTAGCAACCAGATGCTGTAGGAAAAAAGGACATTTTTTGTTCACCAACTTCATTGTCAGAATCGTCTTGTGCTTTATATTCCATCTGCAAAAGATACATATCTGTCTACAGTCGTAAACTATTTAATTAATAAGGGCCTCCCATGGGTATTTGGGGAGCAGATGAACATGTCCATTTATTTTTAGGTAACAAGGGAACAGTGTCTGTTATTTTCAGGGAACAAAGGAACATTTTTAGGGAACAAAGGAATAGGTGTTTACAGAAGATGTCCAGTTTTAATACAAAAAAAAAACATAAACAAAAAGTTAATTGTAGGCCAAATGGTTTGTTAATTCGTCAGAATGAATGGATTTTAGGGAACATTAGCAAATATTATTGGGAACATGGGAATATTGGAAATACGTATAGGGAACACGGGAACATTGAACATTTAATTTTGGGGAAAGCAAAATATTTTTGGGGAACAAGGGAACATATGGTTATATTTTCGGGGAACAAGGGAACATGGACTTCCACCCAACCCCGCCCTGGGAGAGCCTTATTAATAACTCATATCATTATTCTTTTGTATTTATAATAATAATAGACCACTCACTCTGACATTATCCAATCTCATTAAAATCATATCCTAATTCGCTTTGATACTCTCTGCCATTTTTTGACCTCTATCAAATTCCGTCACACAGTCTTTTCTTTTCTTTTTTTTTCAGTAAATACGCAATAATGGTTGGTGTAGCCTATTCTGTTAATCAACGCAATTATTTTGTGTTTTATAAGCTAAAAGTTACGGACATTGCCTCTTTCAATACCGACCGAAGACTGCTCCACAGCGTTTTACTAAAACGCGACAACCGCAGTGAAGCAGTCTGTACCTGGCACTTTGGGGTGTCCTTGTAGTGTCGAGTATCTTAGCGTGATAAAAGGTCTGGTTTTAATGTGATAGCACATTATCTATTTAATCAACGGTATAGATCGAGAAAGCATATAGGTTATTAACTGGGATAGGTGTGCCACTTTGTGATATAGATCCGCGATGTATATGCATATGAGGCGCGATGGAGAGCTTTAAATAATGACCTGTTTATTACAGCAAGTTATAGGGCAAAACAATACCCTACCGAGTCGGACAAGTTTGATCACGAGTTTTTTTTTGTTGTGAACTGTTATTTTTTTTAGTTGCTCCTTCATCCATTTGTTTCAAATCCTGTATCCGCCCAAGTGATATACTAGAAGGCTTGACTGAGCACGATCATGTTCCGATGTTTAAATCAAATTAACAATTTAATTGTCAGCTGTGGTATCTCTTTTAGTCTATAGGATGGGGACGGGGTGGAGGGGCTGTGGGGAGTGGGGGTGAAGGACTATGAAAACTGCAAGGATACAGTGTATACAGTAAATGTTTAAAAAAAAAGTTACAGAGTATTCAAATATCCGAGAAAATACGAAAATGAAAATGTTGCCGACCCCAGTTAGGGCCACATCTGCACCAACATTTTAACTCGATAAAATGGAGAACACAAAACATCGTTTACTCAGTAGTCGTTTGACAGTTTACAGTCGAGCACGCCAGGAAAATGTCCACCATGGAAGTGAACAAGGATTTACTGAAGGAGAGAAAATCGGCAACGTTTGAAACGGAAAAAATAACAGAAATATTGTACAGTGGCAAAGAAATGGTCAGAAAAAGACGGTACTTGCGTAAGTATGGAATATTCTGTCTGTCATTGTTAAATTAACATGTAAACAGTTAATGGATGTGTTAGGTCAATATCTAGAACGCTATAAAAAATATTCTACTGTATAATATATGAGGACTTCGGAAGCCTCGACACCTAGATGCAAGGTCTGGCTCTATAGTACACTTTTCCGTCACAATTGATGATTATGAAGGTGGAGGAGTTGCTGTGGCCCAGCGCTCGGCATACTTGCTTCTAGTCCCAGAGGCGGGATTTAACATAATGATGTGTGGTGATATTTGGTACCAGTTGGCCCGGTTTGCTCTGTAAGTGTTGGTCGAGAACTTGCATTGTAATCGAGTGGTCACTTGTTCAAGTCCCGTACAGGCTGCCAGGGATTTTCCTGCGTTTTTGGAAGTGTGACCAGGGGCCTTTTGAATTTGGAAAAATGCACGTGAAATCTACAAATTGGGAAAAAGAATAATCCTGCTATTTAAATAGTTTATAAAAAATGTTTGGAGTAGTTTCAACATGAAGCTCTCATACAAGTCTGCAACAAATACATTGTCAACTAGGGCTAAATTACATTTAATATAAGGAAGAAAAAAGTTTTTCTTTTGGATTTTGGGGAAATATTTTGCTTTTTTTGGGAAAATATGAGGATATTATGGATTCGGATGGGGCCGAAATTCTGCCCCAAATTGGGCTTAGAAAAACACCTGGCTGCACTTTTCCTCCTTGGTTTACTCCATTGGCGATAAGGTAAATTCAGTAATGAGGGATTGCACCACCGGGAGTAGCAGCTGGGTCAGCTCAAAAGTTAACAGGGAGATGAGTGTGGCGATACTGGATACCCAGTGGCTCGGTTAGCTCAGCCGGTAGAGCACTCACCCGGTAAGCAAAGGGTCAATGTTTGAGTCCCGTACTGCCCGCACCTTTCCCCTTGGTTTACACAGGGTTCTCTGGAATTATACAGAACCCTAGTCAAAATATTTAGACGTCATTCAGCATTTTTTCTTCACGTTTAATCTTCATCATTGTGATATTTTTTCTATTTTTTTATTTATTGCTGCCGTGACATTTTGACAAAAAATAAAAACTGTTTAAAATCAAAACAAAAAACGAAACAAAGCGTGAACTATACAAATGCAAAGTATTTTTATGAAGGTCTGACTTAACCCCTAACCAATATGGAGATGTTTGATTTGATTTCAAATATCTCAAGTTTATTGGTAGACCAAGGGGAGTGGTCCAGTGGTCAGCATCAGACTTTAGATCTTAAGGTCGTGGGTACGATACTTGCAGTGACCATGTTATTTATCCTTGAGCAAGATAATTAATCTATATATCTACTAAGGATCTCCTAAAGAGTGTATTACAGTATCAATATATATAATTATATATATATAGTTTTCTCTATAGGGAGGGGAATTAGCCAGTCAATTTATACATTTGTTATTTATTTCCCCAAGATTTGTCCTCCCCCTACCCCACCCCCCCCCACCCCCCACCACCACACACACACCACTCCCACCTACTGTGGTGGAAAACATTTGATAGGTGCAGTACGGGTGAGTGACATGCTATAAGTTACACATGAATCAAGTCTTTATTGTTTCCTTTTATTCTGGCAATGAAATCTCAGAAAACATTTGTAAATTATTACTTATGTGGATTCTTCACAGGAAACATTGGCTCACATTCCCTGCCTGGTAATTATATTCACCCGAGCTGTCATGGCGAGGGGGAATATACTTGCCAGGCAAGCAATGTGAGCCCATGTTCCCTGTCAAGTATCCAAATAACGTATTTTTGTCATACTTCAAAGTTGTCTCTACTTACATTAAAAACATATTTTTATTTAGCCAATTTTCCCGTAACATGCCTCTATTTCATTAGTGACTCATGACGACGCTAACTGTTTACGTTAATGACGTAAGTGCACTAAACGTCATAAAATTTGGGGGATTTTTTTAAGAAAAAAATACTTTGTTTATCACAATGTTTGTGTTTTATTACCTTTACAATGGCAAACAACACTACTTACCCTTTTACCAGCAATGGAAAGCGCAGAAAAGTGGTAAGAAAGAAACAGTCGACGGTTTCCACACCGAATCGTCAATGTAGTCTCCGCCATTTTGTTTTTGTGTATTGAAGGTATGAGGCACCCAAACTCCCCAATCGGAACTGCCTCAACCATTTTTTTCAAAAATAATTATTTCCGATGATCTACGGAAATGAGCGAGTTTGCACGATTGCCAAACTCCCCAACAGTTCATGACCCCTCCGAACGCAATACGGCCTCCGGGATTTAATATCTAAGAGGTCACATGGGTGATCACGTGGTTACGCCACTGCTGGCACCCGCGAAGAAATCATCGAATTTAATGTTCGCGTCACAAGACTTAGACATGGGCTCATGTCTACGGCGCTTTAATCAATGAAACCTCAAGAATTTCCTTTGCAGTATGATAAACGTGTAAATCTGTTTTTGTGGTTGCTTATAAACCCATATCTAAAAATGTACATTTTAACCTGGACGTTTCATACACAAATAATTTCGTACCCAGTTGCAGTAAAAAAGAAAAATCAGTAGAATTTAATGACGTAGTGTACACATTAAATTAAAAAAATGTGTACGTTTAAGATTATTTAAACCGAATAGCTGGTACATGCAAATATGAATACATCAGACTTCTATATAGATTGCCTTGATGAAAGAACCATAAAAGTGTGGATACGATTTAAAGGAACACAGAATTATTGAAGGATCCTGAGGGACTCAAGGCAAGCTTGATTTTTTTCAAAAACTTGCAGCATCCCGCTAGTTTTTCTGCATATGTTGCATTTTTCAATCATTAATATTGATTATAAGAATAGTATGAAGCAAATTGTTTTTGCATATTTCTATCTGTTGTTTTTATTGCACCAATAATATATTAAAACCTAAGGTAGAGTACCCTCAAACATTTAAAAACTCAAAATTTTATTTAATAAAATACGCAAGTAGGTTTCAAGTTGAAAATATACTGGATTAATAAATCCAGATGCTAATGTTAATGCTTGATAAAAAAAACACATGAATTGGTGTAACTTTTAATGTTCCGCCATGGGCATATATCTTTTGTGTTAACCTTTTCCCTTTCATTTTTTATGTAAATGACAGCGCTGAAGTTGAGGGAGCATCCATGTCTGGAGGGAGTATGCATGTCCCATGGACACATTTTCTAGTTTAATTTTTTTGTTTTCAGCTGAAAAAAATCCAGTCAACTCATCCAGTTCATTGTTTATATATAAATAGTTATATGAGATAACGTGGGATTAATATCTGGTATGTCACCTTCAAGCGACCTAGTTTATGAAAGGTTTGATATACTAGAATGATTGTATTTGGTTTTGTTGAAGTTTAAAAGCTATGCTGAATACGTCATGTAGACCTGACTTTGTGAATATCTTTAACATTTGTTGAAGTTTAAAAGCTATGCTGAATACGTCATGTAGACCTGACTTTGTGAATATCTTTAACATTTGATTCACGTATGTTTGTTTACCCAATTAGGACTGGTTGATTATTCTCTTTATAATTAACTTATAAACCTGACCATAAACAATTGATGGTTTGCTGTTTCCATACTTACCCATGATTCCATAGCCGAGTGGATAGAATGAATGAATGAATGGTGTTTTACGGGACGTCGACACATAAATAGGCCGTGTGGATAGATAGAGTCTCTGACTTGAAATTACTTGCCCCTCACCACTGTGGGTTCGAGCCCACATGGGACCAGGAATCTTTATGTGGCGAAGTTATCCAGCTGCTTGTGGAACATCAATGGTTCTACACATCTGCCTGCCCGTGCACGAAAATTGCCCGGAGGGGCACCTGGGATCTTCCTCCAAAAATGGAAGCTGGAAAGACACCATATGACCTTAGCTGTTGGTGCGACTATAAAATCCAATCCAATGAACGATAAACCCAAAACTGTTTATAGCAATATTAATAGCAATATTTTATTTTTGTTGCTACAGTACCTACGATTATTCTTCATTCACTTCTTAACGCCGACATCTTGCCACCAACAGGCACACCAGTTTTATAAAAGTACATCCTTTCTGAGCCTACTAACACTAAGGTACATAATGTAATATACATATACTGAAAGGAAAAAGAAACGCAACACGAGAATTTCCGCTATATATTGTACATGTTGTATGTACTGCACATTTAAGTCCATATATATTCCAAGGAAATCCCAAGATGTATTGTAAAACAAAGCAGTTAGTTAGAGTAAGGACACAACTGTGATGTTGTAGACGTTTTAGTACACGTTGTAACAAGAAATTCATAAATGTTAAAGTTCCTCTTTGAAAAATTGAGCCAGTCCAGTACTGTATTTAACGTAAAGAGTTTGCACATTTTTGCACCCTAAGTTTTGCGCCAAACGAGTACTCTGTCAATAATGAAACTGCAGGAATACTATTTTCTATGTTACGTGTTGTTTTAGTCTTTTTTTCCGACTTAGCAATGTACCATTCAATTAAAAGCAGCATATTATACATACAATATATAGCGGAAATGCCCGTGTCGCGTTTCTTATTCCTTTCAGTATATGTTGTGTATTCTATAACTACAATATAAACGCGACTAGACGACGCAAGTTTTTAAAAAGACCTTTGCGTCTGTTTTATCAATTACAAAACAGTAATGTTTTTCAGACTATTGATAGATTATAGATTATGATATATACATTATATTTACTTCCCTATTTCCAGAAAACATCATTAAACAAGACAAATACATCCAGTCGTTCACACCATGGTGGAACCGCGAGCGCGAGGAGGACTACGACGTCAGCGTGAAGAAAGGCGTCTACCTGAAAAAGATGATCCCGTCCATCAGAGTACGTACAATAGTGTGAAGTGTGTTGCTCTAATACTGTGGTAGGTCCCGTCCATCAGAGTACGTACAATAGTGTATAGTGTTGCTCTAATACTGTGGTAGGTCCCGTCCATCAGAGTACGTACAAATGTGTGAAGTGTGTTGCTCTAATACTGTGGTAGGTCCCGTCCATCAGAGTACGTACAATAGTGTGAAGTGGGTTGCTCTAATACTGTGGTAGGTCCCGTCCATCAGAGTACGTACAATAGTGTGTAGTGTTGCTCTAATACTGTGGTCGGTCCCGTCCATCAGAGTACGTACAATAGTGTGTAGTGTTGCTCTAATACTGTGGTAGGTCCCGTCCATCAGAGTACGTACAATAGTGTGAAGTGTGTTGCTTTAATACTGTGGTAGGTCCCGTCCATCAGAGTACGTACAATAGTGTGAAGTGTGTTGCTCTAATACTGTGGTAGGTCCCGTCCATCAGAGTACGTACAATAGTGTACAGTGTTGCTCTAATACTGTGGTAGGTCCCGTCCATCAGAGTACGTACAACAGTATGAAGTGTGTTGCTCTAATACTACATTGGTGGGGGTCCATCAGAGAATGTACAATACTGTGTAGTTTGCTCTAATACTGTAGTCGGGCCCGTCTGTCTGTCAGAGTACATACAATACTGTGTAGTGTTGCTCTAATACTGTAGTCGGGTCCATCAGAGTACATACAATACTGTGTAGTTTGCTCTAATACTGTAGTCGGGTCCGTCTGTCCGTCAGAGAAGGTACAACCCTGTCTAGTGTGTTGCTCTAATACTGTAGTCGGGCCCGTCTGTCCGTTAGATTATATACAGTACTGTAGTGAGTTACTCTAATACTGTAGTCGTGCCCGTCTGTCCGTCAGAGTATGTACAATACAGTGTGTTTCTCTAATACTGTAGTCAGGCCCATCCATCCATCAGAGTATGTACAATACCGTGTAGTGTTGCTCTAATACTGTAGTCAAACCCGTATGTCCATCAGAGTATATACAATACGGTAGTGTGTTGCTCTAATACTGTTGTCATTCTCGTCTGTCCGTCAGAGTATGTACAATACTGTGTAGTATGTTGCTCTAATACTGTAGTCAGGCCCGTCTGTCCATCAGAGTATGTACAATACTTTAGTGTGTTGCTCTAATACTGTAGTCGGGCCCGTCTGTCCGTCAGAGTATGTACAATACTGTAATGTGTTACTCTAATACTGGAGTCAGGCTTGTCTGTCCATCAGAGTATGTACAATACTGTAGTGTATTGCTCTAATACTGTAGTCATGCCCATCATTGTCCGTCAGAGTATGTACACTACTGTAGTGTGTTACTCTAATACTGTAGTCAAACCCGTATGTCCATCAGAGTATATACAATACGGTAGTGTGTTGCTCTAATACTGTTGTCATTCTCGTCTGTCCGTCAGAGTATGTACAATACTGTGTAGTGTGTTGCTCTAATACTGTAGTCAGGCCCGTCTGTCCGTCAGAGTATGTACAATACTGTAGTGTGTTGCTCTTATACTGTAGTCAGGCCCGTCTGTCCATCAGAGTATGTACAATACTGTAGTGTGTTGCTCTAATACTGTAGTCAGGCCTATCCATCCATCAGAGTATGTACAATACCGTGTAGTGTTGCTCTAATACTATAGTCAAGCCCGTATGTCCATCAGAGTATATACAATACTGTAGTGTGTTGCTCTAATACTGAGGTCATTCTCGTCTGTCCGTCAGAGTATGTACAATACTGTGTAGTGTGTTGCTCTAATACTGTAATCAGGCCCGTCTGTCCGTCAGAGTATGTACAATACTGTAGTGTGTTGCTCTTATACTGTAGTCAGGCCCGTCTGTCCATCAGAGTATGTACAATAATGTAGTGAGTTGATCTAATACTGTAGTCAGGCCTGTCTGTCCATCAGAGTATGTACAATACTGTAGTGAGTTGATCTAATACTGTAGTCAGGCCCGTCTGTCTGTCAGAGTATGTACAATACTGTAGTGTGTTGCTCTAATACTGTAGTCAGACCCGTCTGTCCATCAGAGTATGTACAATACTGTAGTGAGTTGATATAATACTGTAGTCAGGCCTGTCTGTCCATCAGAGTATGTACAATACTGTAATGAGTTGATCTAATACTGCAGTCAGGCCCGTCTGTCTGTCAGAGTATGTACAATACCGTAGTGTGTTGGTCTAATACTGTAGTCAGGCCCGTCTGTCCGTCAGAGTATGTACAATACTGTGTAGTGTGTTGCTTTAATACTGTAGTCAGGCCCGTCTGTCCATCAGAGTATGTACAATACTGTAGTGTGTTGTTCTAATACTGTGGCCGGGTTCCATCAGAGTACCTACAATACTGTGTTACAGTTTGCTATAATAATGTAGTCAGGCCCGTCTGTCCGTCAGAGTATGTACAATATTGTAGTGTGTTTCTCTAATACTGTGCTCTAATACTGTAGTCGGGCTCGTCTGTCTGTCAGAGATGGTAAACTACTGTGTAGTGTGTTGCTCTAATACTGTAGTCGTGCCCGTCTGTCCGTCAGAGTATGTACAATACTGTAGTGGGTTGCTCTAATACTGTAGTCGTGCCCGTCCATCCATCAACGTATGTACACTACTGTAGTGTGTTGTTCTAATACTGTGGTCGGGTTCCATCAGAGTGCATACAATACTGTGTACTTTGCTTTAATACTGTAGTCGGGCCCGATTGTCCGTCAGAGAAGGTACAATACTGTGTAGTGTGTTACTCTAATAATGTAGTCTGGCCCGTCTGTCTGTCAGAGATGGTACAATACTGTAGTGTGTTGCTCTAATATTGTAGTCGGGCCCGTCTGTCAGAGATGGTACAATACTGTAGTGTGTTGCTCTAATACTGTAGTCAGGCCAGTCTGTCCGTCAGAGATGGTACACTACTATGTAATGTGTTGCTCTATAATACTGTAGTCGGGCCCGTCTGTCCGTCAGAGTATGTACACCACTGTAGTGTGTTGCTCTGATACTGTATTCAGGCCCGTCTTTCCATCAGAGTATGTACAATACTGTAGTGTGTTTCTCCAATACTGTAGTCAGGCCCGTCTGTCTGTCACAGTATGTACAATACTGTAGTGTGTTGCAGTAATACTGTATTCAGGCCCGTCTGTCCATCAGAGTATGTACACTAATGTAGTGTGTTGCTCTAATACTGTAGTCAGGCCAGTCTGTTCGCCAGAGTATGTACAGTACTGTAGTGTGTTGCTTTAAGACTGTAGTCGGTCCCGTCTGTCTGTCAGAGTATGTACACTAATGTAGTGTGTTGCTTTAAGACTGTAGTCGGGCCCGTCTGTCTGTCAGAGAAGGTACAATACTGTGTAGTGTGTTGCTCTAATACTGTAGTCGGGCCCTTCTGTCCGTCAGAGTATGTACACTTCTATGTAGTGTGTTGCTCTAATACTGTAGTCAGGCCAGTCTGTCTGTCAGAGAAGATACAATACTGTAGTGGGTTTCTCTAATACTGTAGTCAGGCCCGTCTGTCCGTCAGAGTATGTACAATACTGTAGTGAGTTGATCTAATACTGTAGTCAGGCCTGTCTGTCCATCAGAGTATGTACAATACTGTAGTGAGTTGATCTAATACTGTAGTCAGGCCTGTCTGTCCATCAGAGTATGTACACTACTGTCGTGAGTTGATCTAAAACTGTAGTCAGTCCCGTCTGTCTGTCAGAGTATGTACAATACTGTGTAATGTGTTGCTCTAATACTGTAGTCGGGCCCGTCTGTCCATCAGAGTATGTACAAAACTGTGTAGTGTTGCTCTAATACTGTAGTCGGGCCCGTCTGTCTGTCAGATTGTGAACAATACTGTGTAGTGTGTTGCTGTAATACTGTAGTCGGGCCCGTTTGTCCGTCAGAGAAGGTACAATACTGTAGTGTGTTGCTCCAATACTGTAGTCAGGCCCGTCTGTCTGTCACAGTATGTACAATACTGTAGTGTGTTGCAGTAATACTGTATTCAGGCCCGTCTGTCCATCAGAGTATGTACACTAATGTAGTGTGTTGCTCTAATACTGTAGTCAGGCCAGTCTGTTCGCCAGAGTATGTACAGTACTGTAGTGTGTTGCTTTAAGACTGTAGTCGGTCCCGTCTGTCTGTCAGAGTATGTACACTAATGTAGTGTGTTGCTTTAAGACTGTAGTCGGGCCCGTCTGTCTGTCAGAGAAGGTACAATACTGTGTAGTGTGTTGCTCTAATATTGTAGTCGGGCCCTTCTGTCCGTCAGAGTATGTACACTTCTATGTAGTGTGTTGCTCTAATACTGTAGTCAGGCCAGTCTGTCTGTCAGAGAAGATACAATACTGTAGTGGGTTTCTCTAATACTGTAGTCAGGCCCGTCTGTCCGTCAGAGTATGTACAATACTGTAGTGAGTTGACCTAATACTGTAGTCAGGCCTGTCTGTCCATCAGAGTATGTACAATACTGTAGTGAGTTGATCTAATACTGTAGTCAGGCCTGTCTGTCCATCAGAGTATGTACACTACTGTAGTGAGTTGATCTAAAACTGTAGTCAGTCCCGTCTGTCTGTCAGAGTATGTACACTACTGTGTAATGTGTTGCTGTAATACTGTAGTCGGGCCCGTCTGTCCATCAGAGTATGTACACTACTGTGTAGTGTTGCTCTAATACTGTAGTCGGGCCCGTCTGTCTGTCAGATTGTGAACAATACTGTGTAGTGTGTTGCTGTAATACTGTAGTCGGGCCCGTTTGTCCGTCAGAGGTGGTACAATACTGTAGTGTGTTGCTCTAATACTGTAGTCTTGCTCGTCTGTCCGTCAGAGATGGTACACTACCGTGTAGTGTGTTGTTCTAATACTGTAGTCAGGCTCGTCTGTCTGTCAGAGTAATATTGTAAAATTCTGTGTAGTGTGATGCTCTAATACTGTAGTCGGGCCTGTCCATCCATCAGAGTATGTACAATACTGTAGTGTGATGCTATAATACTGCGATCGGTCCTGTCCATCCGTCAGATTTGTATCTAAATCAAAAATATCTAAAAAGCTATATTTAAAGTTAAGACAGATTAACGAAGAAAAGTTGAAACACCATACTGTATTATGATGTTATTAATTAAGTGTTTTCTTATTGGCACAGTTATTGGTCCAAGGACTGTCATATTGGCCCAAGGCCGCGGGCCAATATGACAGTCCGAGGACCAATAACAGTGCCAATATGTAAACACTTAATTAATGACATTTTTATTAATTAACTACTTAATATCTCTCTTTCCTATGTTTTAAATATCATTTACAGGTAAGAAAAAACAAGAGATATATGTTCAAGATAACACTTAATAACAAGTATATGATTATTCAAATTAATCTACCAGTGTTACCACTCGACGGCGCGTGGGAAATTCACACACGAACGTGATAATATCTATATCTCAGCGAAGTCGATGTAACCGAATTTACAAATAATCAAACCTTAATTATTTTGATTATCTACATTACATAGGCGAAAATAGCTTTGCGACGTTGTTTTTTCTTCTTCAAAATGGCGTCCTTAAAGAAAACAAAGCCTTGTCATATTGGCCGTGTTAGCTTATCCAATCAGATTGCTTGAATTTCATATTGGCCTGGCCGAGTTTCTCTTCATATTGGCCTTGTTTTTACCACATGATGCTTGCAGTTTCCTGCAAATCACGGCAGATATTAAGTAGTTAATTAATAATACCCTTTATTTAAAGTTTTAAATGATACAGGATTGATTAATCGAGATTCTAATTTTATTGCTTTATATACTTCAGGATTGTCCTATGTCCTTTTAACACACATTTTAAACAATCATTTGCTTTTTTTCAGCTTAGCTTTTAACAGCGAAATTTATCTAGTTATGGCCCTTCATTCTGGGATGTTCATACCAACTTTAAATCCACAAGGAAACAAGGAACAAATAGATAAATATATTCCCCTTGCAAACGACTTCAAAATATTGGGTTCTTATGTTAGGCTACGATAGAGTTTTCCACAATTTAAATTCTAGTTTATAGCTGCTTCAGCTCACAGACCTAATAACAAATAGATTGGAAACTGTGAAATTTATCTCAATTTCACGTCATGACACAGTGCGGAAATTCCACAAAATTTTGAATGAATTTAAACACACAAATCATAAAGAGTTTTATTGATACAGGTTTCATTCATATCAATGTCTGACACAAATTGATTTCTCTTTCCAGTAATGATAGTTTTCTTAAAGATTTTAAACCAAAAATATTTCACTAGATTGAGCCAAAAACGGTGATATTTCTTTACTTAAAACATTTTTTTATAAAATGAACTTTTTATAAAATGTGTTTTTTGTTTCGCCTTTTGAAGATCACTTTGTCGTCCGTCTGTCCGTCCGTCTGTCACGAAAACTTAACGTTGGCTATAACTTTCTTATTTTTTGACATTTCTTCATCAAACATTCAGTATATATTCATCATGACAACATCGACATGACCATACTAAAATATAAGGGTCAAGGTCACACTGAAGGTGATTATATGTATTAAATACTCATTTTTTTCTTCTCGGAAAAATCAGGCCAGTTTGTCAGTCATTTATCTGGGTCCAAAAAAACTTGTTATATTGACAAAGCGCTGACAGGCGAGACACGTGTTCCGCGTCACACCCATCTAGTATTGAAAAAAGAGACAGATTAATATAATCCCATGTTGCTATTCATTATAAATCTAATGAGTGTATTCCCCTTCAAAATCAATGAATATTTGAAACAAAGAGTTAGAAGGAAAAGTTAAGCCACATGCTATTTTGTCTACTTTAGTCATCCGGTAGGAAGTTTCTAATCTGTTTGTAAATATACCTGTGTTCTGCATTTATGTGTATTTAAAGTGGTTACCTCAGGTTTTTTCTGGAAGAATCTAAAGTTTTAAAAATGTTCCAGTTCATGATCAACATGTTGTATTAGTCAAAATGGAACTATAATGTTCATGTCTTAAATTTTAATTCACCTTGTATTTTGAATGGAATTGAGTGTAAAATGCTTAAATTAAAGTACGTAAACTAGAATACATAATAGTGCCTATCGCTGCCCAAAATGATTTTCCTTCTAAATAATTTCCCTTCTGAATTTCTTTCTAAATAATTTCCCTTCTAAATTCCATGCTAAATAATTTTCCTTCTGAATTCCTTTCTAAATAATTTCACTTCTGAATTCCCTTCTAAATAATTTCCCTTCTGAATTTCCCTAATAATAATTAGGTAATGTTTAGGCTCATCTATTATGTTTTGACCATTTAGAATAGAAAATATACTTATTTGTCAATTTCAAGTTGGTACCTAAGACCGCCATAAAAAGCCTGATGTAACCTCTTTAAGTCAGAAGATAAATTGAGAGCTGATAATATGTCCTCATGATCATGTCATCTTTACTACCAGACTTTATATATCGGACTGCGGCACGACCTAGTGGTAGTGCGTCCGTCTCACAAGCAAGAGGTCATGGGTTCATTCTCTGGCATGACTTAGTGGTGGAGCATCCGTCTCACAAGCAGGAGGTCATGGGTTCATTCCCTGGCTTGGTCATATCAAAGACTTCATAAACATGGTACTATTCCACGTCTATTTTTCTAAAAAATTGTGTAGACTCCCTAGCCTGGTCATTTTGTGAAAAAAGCGCGATAACTGTCTGATTTGTGAAAAAAGTATTGAAAGCAATATTACTCAATACAGACATACATTGTTATTGTGGGACGAGGACACTATAAAACAAATGTAAAATTTATATTTAGCATCATTTGGTACATTTTAGATAAACTTTCTACTGAAAATTTATCCAAAATAAAACAATATTGAGAAAGTTAGATGGGGAAATGGGTTTTTTAATTGTGAAAAAAATCGGCCACAGTTGTGAAAAAAATGACCAATTTTGAATTGTGAAGTAGCCGAATTTCGGCCCCTGTTATAGAAGGGAAAAAGCCCTGTAATTCTTTCATCATATAAAGCGACGGTAGCTTGAGGACTGGTTGGCCGGTGTCGTATAATTTCACTGGGTGGGGTTTTATGTCATATGTCTGTGTCATGTGTCTAAGGCGTGGTATTCCAGTGTGGCTGCACAAAAACGTTGAGCACAGAGCTCACTGGTGCAAGTAGACAAGTGCAGCCTGTTAAAGAAACATAGAAATCTTTGTGTTAGTAAGAGTAGTGCAGGTTCCTGGATTCCTATGGATCTTTGGTGGCGATAAATAACCTATACTGTGCTGATGAGAACTTAACCCACTAAGCACGACTATAATAGCCTTTGCATCCATTTAAACCCAGATCAGCCTGCGAGTAACTCGCAGGACTCGCAGGCTGATCAGGGTTTACAATATCCGGCTGCTGATCAGTCCTTTCTCACATAAATGGAATGGTCTTGATCCAAAGAAAGGACAATCTATTATATATATGTAGCGGGTAAGGGTTAAACAACAGGCACATTTTTATTTTTTTTCTCTCTAATATCTCTCCAATTTCAGTTTTTCTATCCCAGCATTGTGTCTTCCATCTATTTCTGATATCGTAGATGTAATTTCCAATTTTACTTTGTCTCATTTTCTTAGTTCTTGCAAAGCGCATCTTTGGCCGAAAGGGTAAAGAAGCTGCATTTGAAACCTTTTCGCCTCTCTTCTTCGCTGCGGGTTCGAATGCCACTGGGAGCTCGATTTGTGAGTTCGAATCCCACTGGGAGCTTGACTTGCGAGAACGTATCGATTCTTACGAATGGCGGGAGGTATACAGTATTGTTTCTACCCAGGAATAATTGTGGTCTGTCTTCACCACTGAAAATAGACCGTCATGTACATAGCCTAACATGGGATGAAAAATGATGTTAAACACTGCTCAATCACCCAATCGTAGTTCTTCCATCATATGATGTATTATATGATTTATTATCAGCGCTCAGTTTTTGTCACAAGGTGTGTTTCCACTAAACAACAGACATACTATTAAACAGATAGGAAACTTCCTATCTTAACCAATGAAATAACCAAAATATCACGTGGCACTTTAACATTTCTTTCTATCTCCTCTCTCAAGTATTCACTGATTTTGATGAGAATACATTCAAAAGATATATAGTGAATAGCAAATTTATAATGTAATAATTTATGTTTATTTTCAAAATAAGAAATTGTATAAAATGATATTTAATGTTAAACATTTCGTCATTTCGTCATTTAAAATGTAAAAGAAAGCAAAATGCTATCATTGGAAAGAAAATGTGTGATGGGATTTGGCATGAATGAAACTTGTATCTATAAAACTCTTCATGATATGTGTGTTTAAAATTGGGAATATTTTGTAAATTTTCGCGCTGTGCCACGTGAAATTTAGATCCGTAGTGTCCAATCTATTTGTTATTAAGTCTGTGACTAAACCTAACACAGGCTGACCCTATATTGTTTTTTATACAAAATATGAATTATTTTACAAAAGTATGTACTACTCGTGAAATGTTGACACTGTGACTGAACAAATAAAAAGGAAAGAGAAAAGCAGACCTACCTTGTTTTATGTCTGGCTGACAGTCGAACACACACATATTTTTGTTTGGCGTTACTGCTAGCTTAAAGTGCTTGTTTATTTCTGTTACAGAGCAACAAAGTTTCATGGGCAGTTATTAATCCTCATAAAGAGTAACTAGCAGTATGCATTTGTAGTGAACATAAAAAAGCGTTTTCATTATTTAGAGCGGCGTCGAATCAAGAAAACAACCCGCTGAGCATACACATGAACATGTTTCTCCCCACCATAGATAAGCAGGGAACCAAAGAACAAATTGACAAGTACGGGAAAGCTGCTAGGGATTACAAGATTCTCGGCACATACGCACAAACCGAGCTAGGACATGGTAAAAATAATTTAGAATCTAATCTTTTCCTTGAATCACCAGTTTTAGTATTTTTTCGCAGTGGAGAAATGGGGTTAGGCATTTGGGTGTAACACATTTTTTTTATTTCAGTGTGAATTGTTTTTATGTGAATTCGAAATAGGACAGGAAGTTGGGAAACTGACTCAAAGGGAACTAGGAAATCTATAACTTAATACTTTATGTAGTCGTTTTGAAGATCTATTTTCAAACCAATTTGACCTTTACTTAAATTTGTTCAATTTGACAAGAATAGGAATACATATATATGTGAATGTAAGAGAATTATAAAGACATAAAGAAAGATAAAAATATCGGACAGGGAAAGCAGCATTCAAGGATGACAGTCAACCACAACACACAAAAACAAACACGCAAACAGACAAACGAGAAGGCAAAAGTAATAAAAAATGCAAACGACATCACAAACACAAAAGGGTTGTCAATAGGGCTGCCGCATTGGAACGGTCAGTGGCAACAAAGCCACTGGGGGTTTAAACCAGATTCTAGGGTGCACCAAACCTCACACACCCTACTGTCATCCCATTAAATAAGGACAGTGTAAATAAAGAAATCCCCGCCATGATCTAATCTATAACGAACAAGGCAGCATCAATAGGCAATATAAGTAAAACACAAATATGCTCGTGTAAATATACTACAAAAAACCATAGCATAGAAAGCCACAATGAAGGTAATCAATGACTTGGCAGAAGCCAGAGCAACACGAGAATAAACTATTAAGGGCACGACAAGAAAGATCATAGACAAACATCAAACGCCACTGTCTCATTGGGCTTTAGGTAGGCGTCATCATAGGGTTAACAAGTTTAACAAAGATAGTATGAAAGTGATCATGACCAAAAATCTTACAAAGTTTATAAATCACATCACCATAGAAGTCAGGTTGTGATAGTCCTTGTCGCAGAAGTTTCCTTAAATTACTTTTATATTTAGAAAGAAGATCAGGGTTACGATAATAAAAGGTTTTACGAAGTTTATGGTAACGGTAACCCTGATTGAATAGCTTTTTAGTTATACAAATATTACGAATATTAAAGTCCTCAACTCGAGTGCAAGCTCGTGAAAAACGAATAACGAACATACACCCCATAAGAAGTTGCTCGGGGAACATCCCCATCCATGTGGGGATACCCCATCCATGTGGGGATAATTAACAATGTCAAAATTAAAATCATCTCTCTTGTCATAGATTTTGCTAATTATATCACCATTTTCTTATAAACCTTACGAAAATGCATCTTGAACTTTGTTGTCCTCTTTAAGTGTTTCGTGTTTTAAACGTTGCTTGCCTTATTGTACAGTGGCAATAATATTACTGCTTTCTTTTCATTCTTCTGTTAGTTAATCTTTTATAACGCTGTATTTTTAACGCTTTAACATCCTGTATAACAAACTGTGTTCAAACTGAATTGTCCATAAGATTATTACGTTGACATCTTAGTTTTGCTGTAAATTTTATATATACATGCATCCCAGATGAATAGAGGGTGTAATGCATCACTGTTGAACTGCGTAGTTCTACATAAAGAAGTTAACATCTTATTGGAGAGATATACCTAATTTACATTCTTACTGTTTAACACAGCTCATGTTAATTATGTATTTCGTTAGACCCAAGACATATGATACTGAACGAGGTAATTTAACTATGATATTTTAATTTCATTTTAAAAGTCATGTTTTTAAACAATTTGTTCTGTGAATCATGGAAAATATTGCATGCCACATGATGCATGATTGGAAGCATGTCGTGTGTTTCAGGAACATTTATCCGAGGTCTGGAGACGACGGCGACATACGATCCAGCCACTGAGGAGTTTGTCATCAACAGTCCAACACTGACTTCCATGAAGTATTGGCCGGCCTCACGTAAGTTGGCCTCACACAGGGCTTTATTTCTAAAAATTGTGAAGTCTCCCTAGCCGGGTCATTTTGTGAAAGGAAGCGAGATAACGGTCTGATTTGTGGAAAAAGTATTAATTGTTAAAAGCGATATTACTCAATGCATGCATACATTGTATCTGTGGGAGGAGGACACTTCATATAAAAAAATACAATTATTCAGCATAATATGGTACATCTCAGATAAAATTTCTAATGTCAATGTATCCAAAACAAAACAATATTGAGAAAGTTGATGTGGAAATGTTGTTTACCAAAAAAAGAATGTTTTTATTTTTTTTAATTGTGAAAAAATCAGCCACATTTGTGAAAAAAATGACCAATTTTCAATTGTGAAGTTGGCGAATTTCGGCTCTTCTTATAGAAGAAAAAAAAGCCCTGCTCACCTGACTGTATTTATCAAATGATGTCTCTTGTATGACACATACTTTTTGAGGATGGTGCATGCAAAATATTAGCCCTCTAGCTCTTGTAGTTTCAGTGATGAAGAATTTTCTTTATTGAAGATGGGCTATGAAAGAGACGCAGTATTGAACTTAGTTTACATTTAATGGAATAACAAGGCCATGTCTTCAGCATAATATAACAAGAAACATAATGTGCATATCAAATGTGCAGTCACGATATTTATAACAATTTGAAAAATGGTCATAGTTCCGACCAGGTTTTGAAGTGAATGAAAACTGTACTCACTGAACCCTGGGTTCAGATGTTCACAAAGCCAGATATTTAAAACTGAGTTGCTTTCCTTCAAATATTCTCGTAAAATAATTACTTCACACTTATGTGACCGCGACATACTGCCAACCCTGTGGAATATCCACCGCTGAAACCATAACAGTAGAACTGATATACTTAGGACTTCAACATCTGTATTAGGATACGCTATGCCCAAACTGCCATTTCTCGAGTAATGTAACTGAAATATATATAAAACTGACAAAGCAAAACAGAACAATAATATGCATTGGTAATAAAATGAGGGTATGGGAGGGAGGGTATTTTTCATAAATGAACATGGTACATGCTAAAGTTTCCAATTTAGTTTTCCGAATATCTGATACCACCTGCAGACAATGGCCGCAAAATAGAAAGAAAGAAAGAATAATTCGTATAGCGTACGATTTACCCACTCATTAATAAACCCAAAACAGGGTAGCCAAACACACAATAAGCAGGGTTGCCAACATTGTTTATGAAAAATTATCAATCCCATTTAAAAGGTTTTATTTCGATCAACGACAAACCCATCATTGAAGATGGGCTATGAAAGGGACGCAGTACTGAACTTAGTTTAGATTTATTGGAATAACAAGGCCATGGCTTCAGCATAATATAACAAGAAACATAATGTGCATACCAAATGTGCAGTCACGATATTTATAACAATTTGAAAAATGGTCATAGCTCCGACCAAGTTTTGAAGTGAATGAAAACTGTACTCAATGAACCCTGGGACCACATGTAAAACCGTGACGCCCTCCCCCATGCCCACCCAACCCACACCAAAGGCGGGAACAAATTTGAACCCGGTGTCACTTTTGAATAAACAGGGGACAAGGTAATCAGAGCAATGGACAAGGTAATCAGATCCATTTGGCCTTCTTGTTTAACATTTCACTTGATTGAAATTAATTGTATATTTCCTTTGCTATATAAAACTTTTTTGATATGTATCCAATTGACAATTTAATAAGCCTAACGGACCTTTAAAGTAGCTACCGGTATCCCGCCAACAACAGCCAGCTGTTTCAACGTATGTACAACGTTTCTAAACCTACTGACGATGACGTATATCTATAACTAACATGTTTTGAAAATCCAAACTCTATAGGCACACTATAAACGGCATTAACCAGTCATGCCAAACCCTAAAACTGGAGCGTCGAATTAAGAGTTACCAACTCATAATTGATTTTACGCATGTTCATTCACGGGTATTTTAAGAACCATGAGTAAACCTACACTTTTAATTGGCACATATTATACATTAGTATATGACCTAACCACCTGGATAGAGTTTTGATAAACAGTTTTGTAGTGTAATTGTGGTTCTTTGGCGGTTTAGTTTCTTAAGATGACACCTGTCACTGATTTAATTTGTAATGCTTACTTCCTTAATCAACACTGTTTTTGTGAGTTTTTCCTTAACTTTACTTTACATCAATTACAAAAATAACACGATCATACTCGATGGTGCTGAGGACAAAGTTAGAGTGGTCTGGATGATGTAGGAAACTGGAGAACTCATTGACAACCCACATATAAGAGTGGCCCACTACTGATACTGACCCACTCTTACAATGCCCAGTCCAGAAATCAAACCCTTATTTCATTGGTTAGAAGTGAGTACACTAATAACTCTCCTACCCTGCTACCGAGCTCTGGTTTTACTGTATATAACTGCTTTGAATACTAATTTGTGTTGCTCTATCCTTTTCAGTGGGTAAAACGTGTAACGTTGTTGTCCTAATTGCCCAGCTGTACTCACAGGGAAAGTGTCACGGTATCCACGCCTTTGTTGTTCAGATCAGAAGCCTTTTGGATCACACACCCTTACCAGGTACACTCTTGTTTACCAGGTACACTCTTAATTACCAGGTACATTTTGTTGACCAGGTGTGTCTTATTTACCATGTGCACGCTTATTTACCAGGTACACTCTTATTTTCCAGGTACTCTCATTATTTATATCATGGCTTGTTATGTACTGGGACCATACTCCGCTGGACATGGAATAATGACAGTAAAAGTAGTATGTCTACCGCCATATGCATGCCATCTTCGGGATGGTTAAAATTCTGTACTATTGATTTTATGAATATTGAGTTCTGCTCAACCCGGGGCTAGGTGGCGTGAACGGTAGCAAGCATATTTCATGACCGTACATGAACAATCAACCCGATACTGCTATATTAGACATTTATCGTGTTCGGCCGTTTCCAAAGGTCCACTATCATACTCTTTTGTGACATATATGTCAATCTTGGTCGCGTTTATTTAATGTCCTGTTGCCTTCGTCAGTATGTTTGTTAGATTTAAGTTATTTCGTTTTGCTACTTCTCAGTGGCTAATCGTCATATCTTTATAAATATTGCTTACTTCCCCAATCCAGCAAGCACTGTTAGTGTTAGCATTTAAAATAAGAAAATTAAGTTGTAAAAGTTGTGTCTGACAAAACAGGTTGCTTGTATCCACCACGTAACTTATCATAAGTTGAACAGCGTAAACAACACTAGTTATGTATGAATATAACAATGTTATTGACAGGTGTCACTGTCGGTGATATTGGTAACAAGCTTGGCTTCGGTGGAATGGACAACGGTTTCCTCATGTTCGACAAAGTCCGCGTTCCAAGAGACGCGATGTTAATGAGATACTCACAGGTAAAAATTTATGTAAAGCAAAACCTGGTTAACAGTGTCAAGTTATTTGTTTATAAGCTTTATCATCAATTAAAATGAAAAAAATAAAATTGGTAGCACCATATCTATGACTATGTTGTCATGTTACACTTGTTATTATGGTAATAAGAAAATCTAAATCAAACATTACGTATTGATGCCAGTCTAAATGTTTATTTGATGCCAGTCGATTTATTTGATGCCAGTCTTAATATTTTTTTGATGGCATTCAAAATATTTATTATACCCCCTCTTTTCACAAAGTGAAGGAGGGGCTATTTAGAAATCATGCTCTCTGTAATGTCACATCACGATGCGTCCAATAACATGTCCCATAACATATTCTATTACTTTCATTTCTCAAACAGTTCTGAATGGATTGTTCCCAAACTTCATATACACATAACAACTGATTACCTTATGTCCCTCTACATTACACATGGTTGATTGACTGATATGTTACAGAATTATGCCTTTTGTTTGCCTTAGAACTTTCCGCTCTAATATTGTAATGAACTTCATGTGGCTTTCACTTCGAAAGTTTTCATTGATTGTTATTACACTTGGCATACAGTTCACATGTGTCTCTGCATCAAAGGTTTTCGATTCTGCAATTTTTTTACAGAGTTTATGGATCTTTATTTTACTTAATAAAATAAATTTATGTAAAAAAGAGAGTTTTTATCTCCTTCAGTGATAGTTATAGTTTGATGCCAGTCTAAATATTTACTTGTTGCCAGTCTAAACAATTATTTACTACCAACCTTTATCCTTATGTTTTCTACCCATGATCCCAGATTGAGAAAGATGGCACATATGTTCCGACCCACAATGCTAAAATGGCTTACGGCACTATGGTGTACATAAGAGCTATGATTGTTGGTGGTGCTGCACGTGCGTTGGCTCAGACCTGCGTAATAGCTACGAGATACAGTGCCGTTCGTCGGCAGACGGAAATAAGACCTGGGTAAGTCAGACACGGTGCATGCAGTGCAGGGCTTTTATGGGTTAGTGCATGTATGGATTCAGGACTAAAGGTTATTGGATGCAACATTTTATTTTTAACACCATTCCAGCAAACAAATCGTTAGTTGAAATGATTTTCAATAGACTAGGTAAGTTATTTTTGTTCAGTCTCCAAGTAGTTAAACAAATCAATGTTTACCCAACATATGTGTAAAGCTGATACCAACGGTAAGAAACAAATGTCTTAATTCTAAACACAGCCAATATGGTTGTTCTGTTACATGCAACATAGTGGGGGAAACCGAATATGTTCCATCGTTCTCAAGTTTACCCTGTATGCTTCTGTTAAACCAAAATGTATCGATGGTTGTGAGCCAAAAGGTACACCTATATGGCACCTTTATGGGATATGTACATATGTTATAAAGTAAACATTTTCACATTATTTGTATAACCATGTGAATGAGTAGGATCAAAGGTTTTTGCATACATGATCTTAGTGAGCTTAATCATTTCTATATTAAAAGAATTAATTTACTAACTGCAAATTTGATGTTCAAAATAGATAAATCCACAGTTTTCTTGAAACAAGGCTACTACCACCTAATCAGTGTTGTTCACCAAACCACAGCCCCGTGTGATTTCCGGGTATAGAATAAACCACAGCCCCATGCGATTACCGGGTATAGAATAAACCACAGCCCCCTGTGATTACCGGGTATAGCATAAACCACAGCCCCGTGTGATTACCGGGTATAGAATAAACCACAGCTCCATGTGGTTACCGGGTATAGAATAAACCACCGCCCATTGTGGTTACTGTGTGTAGAATAAACCACAACCCCGCGAGATTTCCGGGTATAATAAACCACAGCCCCATGTGATTACCGGGTATAGAATAAACCACAGCCCCATGTGGTTACTGAGTGTAGAATAAACCACAGCCCCGTGTGATTACCGGGTATAGAATAAACCACAACTCCGTGAGATTTCCGTGTGTAATAAACCACAACCCCGTGTAATTACCGGGTATGGAATAAACCACAGCCCCATGTGGTTACTGAGTATAGAATAAACCACAGCCCCATGTGATTACCGGGTATAGAATAAACCCCAGCCCCATGTGGTTACTGAGTGTAGAATAAACCACAGACCCGTGTGATTACCGGGTATAGAATAAACCACAACCCCGTGAGATTTCCGTGTGTAATAAACCACAACCCCGTGTGAATACCGGGTATGGAATAAACCACAGCCCCATGTGGTTACTGAGTATAGAATAAACCACAGCTAAGTGTGATTACCGGTATAGAATAAACCAAAGCCCCATGTGGTTACTGGCTATCCAATAAACCACAGCTCCGTGTGATTTCCGGGTATAGAATAAACCACAGCCCCATGTGGTTACTGAGTATAGAATAAACCAGTATTGAATAAATCACAATCCCATGTGGTTACCGGCTATAGAATAAACCACTGCCCTGTAAAGTTACTGGGTATATAATAAACCACAGCTCCGTGTATAGAATAAACCTCTGCCCCGTGCGGTTACCAGGTATAGAATAAACCACTAACTCGTGCGGTTACCAGGTATAGAATAAACCACAGCCCCGTGTGGTTTCCGGGTATAGAAGGGTAGGACCACTACTTCATGTTTGTTTGTAATTTTTTTGTCAGACTCATAAAAATGTCTTCATCATGACCCTGCTAGTGAGAATGTGACTCCATCTTAAATGGAGTGTCTTCTTTAGAATTGCAGCCATTCTGCAGACCTGCATGTTAAAATATTTTTGTTCCATTCTCTTTATTTTATTCTCGATGTAAATGGAGGATGCGCCTGGCATGTTCATTCTTGTTTGTCGCTATATATACTTTCGAACGTGTCGTAAAATAAGGAAGAAAAAGGTGAACATCCATATTTTCTTACCATTTATATTTAAATGATATTTGATTAATAAATTAATTGCAAGTTGCTAACTTTAACGCATACTTAAATATTCCTGCTGTCCCTTTTAGTGGTGAGTGTCAAAGATTAGAATTATTGTTTACAATTGAACTCCAAACCGTGATATATTACACGATAATTCACCATAAATGATCTTCTATTTCTTAAATAAAAATACCTTACTCTATTGAAATTGATTTAGAAATAAAAAAAAACTTAGAGTATTTTAAGGGGTCAGCGCAAAACTATTGTTACTAAATATTGAATAAAGAAGGAGATACAATAGTTTTGCACTGAACCCTCGCATTTTGCTATCCGAATTTTCTCCCTATTTTTTTTTTGTATCTTTCCAAAAATGGGTTACCGGTAAATGTGTTTGATAAATCTATGTTAAATGTGTTGGATAAATCTATATTAAATGTGTTGGATAAATCTATATTAAATGTGTTAGATAAATCTATATTAAATATGGTGGATACATCTATAATAAATGTGTTGGATAAATCTATATTAAATGTGTTAAATAAATCTATATTTATATTAAATGTGTTGGATAAATCTATATTAAATATGTTGGATAAATCTATAATAAATGTGTTGGATAAATCTATATTAAATGTGTTAGATAAATCTATATTAAATATGTTGGATAAATCTATAATAAATGTGTTGGATAAATCTATATTAAATATGTTGGATAAATCTATATTAAATGTGTTGGATAAATCTATATTAAATGTGTTGGATACATCTATATTAAATGTGTTAGATAAATAGATATTAAATATGTTGGATAAATCTATGATAAATGTGTTGGATAAATCTATATTAAATATGTTAGATAAATCTATATTAAATATGTTGGATAAATCTATAATAAATATGTTGGATCAATCTATAATAAATGTGTTGGATAAATCTATATCAAATGTGTTGGATAAATCTATATTAAATGTGTTGGATAAATCTATATTAAATGTGTTGGATACATATATATTAAATATGTCGGATAGATTATATATTAAATATGTTGGATAAATCTATAATAAATGTGTTGGATAAATCTATATTAAATGTGTTGGATAAATCTATATTAAATGTGTTGGATAAATCTATAATAAATATATTGGATAAATCTATGATAAATGTGTTGGATAAATCTATATTAAATATGTTGGATAAATCTATATTAAATGTGTTGGATACATCTATATTAAATGTGTTGGATACATATATATTAAATATGTTGGATAAATCTATAATAAATGTGTTGGATAAATCTATATTAAATGTGTTTGATAAATCTATATTAAATATGTTGGATAAATCTATAATAAATATGTTGGATAAATCTATATTAAATGTGTTTGATAAATCTATATTAAATATGTTGGATAAATCTGTAATAAATATGTTGGATAAATCTATATTAAATGTGTTGGATAAATCTATATTAAATGTGTTGGATACATCTATATTAAATGAGTTGGATAAATATATATAAAATGTGTTGAATAAATCTTTATTATATACCTTACTATAGATAGTAACACATTTACATAGGGTAAAAATTGTAACCGGAGCTCTAAACCGGAAGCGTGCACAATAACCGGTCATTGGAACGGCGTTTGGGGGCACTCCACAGTTTAATGTACATTTCTCAAAAATCAAACCTATGACAAGCTCTTAGCTTGAATCCTTGAGCAAAAATAAATCACATCATCATTATGTCATACATTTCTTAGAAGACAATACAATTACCCATGTTTCCATACCAAATAAAAGTATCAAAAAGCTTTTTCTGTACAACTTTAGTCCCATTTCTTTAACATTACCCCACCCTCCAAAACATGCTAAAAAAGAAATTTGAGCAATATTTCAAATGTCAATAAATAAAAAAATAAAAATTCCTAAGTATATAAGGGTCATGTCTGCACTCATCTGCTCTTGTATATCAGGAAATGCTAAATGTTACATACCTTCTCCGGCTTTTTAAGAAGTTATTCCATGTTGATCACCCCGTGAGTCAAAATCAGCCATTTTACCTTCTTTTTGGAAGTTTTTGATAGTTTCGCATTTTTCTATTTATAGCCTCAAAAAAAAACCAATGAATGCATATTCCAATACACCAAAATACATTTAGAAGAACTCAAAACTGATAAAAACATCAAACATGTGCTTCATAATTATTATAAATGCCATCTATGGACCTAAAATATGCTTAGTTGATTTCTTTCTGATTTATACCATGGACATTCGTGAGAAACTGAGTGGTGGTAATACTGTCAATGGTGATGATCCAGATGAATTTAACATGCAGACAAGCGATAGTCAGATTATCGGTGTGGCACAGGAAGTTACTTTATCACAGGAAATTGGATCACTTTCTCACAGAAAGTACATTGGAAGTGATACATAATTCTGAAGAACGTGAAGCTGTTGTTAATCAAGTAGTAGATCTGCCCGTTTTGCAAATGCCCGATGGCTCTCTCAATGTCTGTAATACGGTAAACAGCAGACGAAATGCCGAATCTCTGTTTAAAAACTGTACATTTAACAACGCCATAAACATTTTTTTTAAGTAGGGATCGGTGTATTGGAATTACGACATTTAAGATTGTTTATATATCTATCCGTTACGCAATCGTCTGGTGGTTTACTCGTGGTCGCAGACGCAATAAACAGCAGACTAAAATATAATTTCTGCTCTGAGACAATGTTTGACAATATCGTAGATATTGATTTTAGTTACTCATAAATTTGAAATTTGAAAATTTAATTTTTTAATCGTTAATTTGAAATTTGAAATTATAACGAAGTTAAATATGTTAATAAAAGCGTTACAGGTATCTTGAAATACTTTATTTGTAACAAGTATATAATATTAAAAAAAAATAAACGGAAAAGTTATGTCGAAAGTGAAATTGTACATTTGACAATGTCGTAGATAACTTAATGTTTTAATCGTTAATTTGAATATGTAACGAAATTAAAAACGTCAGTAAAATTGTTACAGATATATTGTGTGGAGTTTTATCTCTAACAGGTTTATAATAATAAGGTCATTAAACGTCAATGTTGTGCCTTAAGTAGTTATTGACACTCCTCATAATATATTATGAGTAGTTCCAATAACCACTTAAGGCACGCCATTGCCGTTTAATAACTTCTTAATATTAAGACACTGGAAGTTTTATTGCAAAATACCAAAGCTTACTGATGTCATTTGAGATTATTTTTTAATTTTCTTCTGTCCCAGATACAAGCAGTTGATATGGGACCCCACCGTGAAAAAAACATTTTAGCTGTAAAATATTTATTTCTCGAACGAATTTCAAAACTAAGGCATTTTTAATACACTGCATTTGTGTCGAAAATAGTTAAAGCTATAATACGTACTTTTGGAACAGCGATGTTGCCAGCATTGCACGTTTTTCTTATAGCAACTTGCAATAATTGACATGAGAACATCTGACGACATTTAATCATGCAAACAAAACAAGTTCATCAGACCAATTCACTGCACCTTGTTTGTTTTACTCTGCCCAAAAAGTAAATGCTTTTCTCTGGAAATTGAAGTCGCAACATGTTAAAGTGGTTCAATTAAGGGCACTGCAATAGAAATGTAAATATGTATAATAATTACAGTGGAGAGGAGCCACAGGTGATTGATTATCAGACGCAGCAGCAGAAGCTGTTCCCATTACTGGCTGCATCGTACGCTCTTATGTTCACTGGCACCGCGATGGAGCAGACGTACACGCGGATAACAGCCAATATTGAGAAGGGACAGATGGACGAAATGCAAGTGGTACGTCTGTTAATTACCATATGTATTCTGTGTTTAGGTATACAGGTTATATTGGTTTATAAAAGAGCTCTTATAAGGAGAGAAATGATCTATTAAGATGGTCTCGCAATATATGTATTTCACATTCTAGTATGTTCAACATTGCTTATCAAATACGAGAAAACAGTAAGAGTAGTAGAACAAAACGAATGACATCGGGTGAATTATTACCAACATTTCGGTCAATCACTGACCTTCATTAGGGTACAAATATATAGAATTGTGATCACTGAAATAGTGAAATTCGGGAGTAAATAAGTCACATGATGTTTCTAAAAATAGAACAAACAAGTGACAAGTCACAATATTTAACCCTTAATCTGCTAAGCACGACTATAATAGGCTTTGCGTCCATTGTAACCCCAGATCATCTTGCAAGTAACTCGCAAGTAACTCGCAGGCTGATCAGTGTTTACAGTGTCCGTCTGCTGATCAGTCATTTCCCCCAAAACACCCTTTTGTGACATAAATGGAATGGTCTTAATTCAAAGAAAGAACTTCATTATGTATACTACGCAACTTTTATAATCGGTCACCCAGACTTTTTGGAAATAACACGAATACTAAAAACTGGAAATCACCGAAACACATACCAATATTTTATTAAGTTTATCAACCAGTTTTAGTCCAGTCAAGGCAGATTACATTTTATAAATCGCTAGCGATATTTGTTAAACGACGCCAGTTAAAATTTAAAATGAAAATATGAATTATTAAAAAATATATAATTCTTTGCAAAAAGACCGATTATAAAAAGTTGAGTAGTGTATATGTAGCGGGTTACGGGTTAATTTCTCGTCAGTAATATTGGCGAGACATGTATTGCCGACAGATGGACTTCCTTATTCTTGAAACTATACTGTGTCGTATTTTAGCTGCATACGGTGGACTCTGATAAATCATTTTATCTCATGTTCCCTCCAGAAGGGAATATTATTTATGTTGAAACTTTACCTTGTTGTGTTTCAGCTGCATGCGGTGTCTTCCGGTCTGAAGGCTTTATCATCAAGCATAGCTAGCAATGGTGTAGATAAGTTGAGAATGGCGTGCGGCGGTCATGGTTACACGCATGCCAGTGGCATTCCAAAGATATTCGCCAACATTACTCCAGCCAACACTTATGAGGGAGAAAACACAGTGATGTACTTGCAGTGTGCTAGGTAACTCGATTACTTCCGATAAATATGCCAACGCAGGCATGGCATTCGATAAAAAATAACTATAAATATTTTGTTCAAAAAAAGTGAATAAACTATTGCTTTGGGAACAGAATACTTTATTGTTTGCAACAAAATAATGTTTTCTCTTCATTTTGTAGTGCTATCCCATTATATAATCTGTCTTTCTGCATGACACAATTTCTAAGATTTCCCTAATATCCTCTAAGTAATAGATAGAGTCTGGTCTCAGCAAGTTGGCTTATTTAAACACCGAGATGGGCCTACTCCACGAGTTGTTTAAATAACCAACGAGCTGAGACAGGCTCTATCTTGTTTGTAGCATGGTGTACTTAGTAACACTGTGACATCAGAGTTATGTCCGTACTCTAAATTCCAATATCTGTAGGACGTTATAGCCACGCCCCTTTAAATTAAACGATTTAATGCTTTGCATTCATCAAAGGAAATGTCACCGACCATGCTACAGTTCATGTTGACTTGCTATTAATTATCAGTTATACCCCAAACCTAATAACAAAAAGATAAGAAACTGTGTAATTTATCTCAATGTCATGCATACATATTTCATACATGTCAAAACCACACATTTATTTCTCTTTCGTATTATAGTGTTTTCCTTATTTAAACATTTTGAGAAATATCAAAGAGTTCAGTGGAAAGTTTTACTATGTAAATCCTTTGATTTTAAGAGAAAAATAAAAACTGATGCTACATTAAACAGTAGTATTATAATTCCATTTTGCTATTCATTATAAATCTTTTTGTATTCTCATTGACATCAATATATTTTTGAGAGACACAGAGGAGTTAGAAGAAAAAGTAGAGGTGCCACATGATATTTTGCAGTTCATGTCTAATCGTTCTTAGGTGTGTGGTTATACATTGTGGTCCATATAGGTTGTTCATGCCTATTCGTTCTTAGGTCTGTGGTTATATGATGTTTATATAGGAAGTTCATGTCTGTTTGTACTTAGGTGTGTGGTTATAAGATGTACTAATCCAACTGTGTTGTTTCCAGGTATCTTGTTAAATGCTACGCCAAGGCGGCTGTAGGCGAGCAACTTCCGGGCTTTATGACATACTTGAATAGAACACCACCAAAAAGTAGTTCTCTCACAGCAGACCTTGATGAGGCACACGTCCTTGAAGCATATGAACACGTTGCTGCTAGGTAAATTAATAATATAATATAGTTTTCTTAAAACAATAAATGTTTTACCCTTTGATTTTTAATTGAGAAGTTCAGCCATATCGGATCATATAATGACTCCCAACATTCAGCTTTACGGGTCACAAGATAAACATTGTGGTTCCAAATCTAACTATGGTTTATAACTAAAAAAAAATAGTGCGCTCGTGGCCAGGCGAGCCTATCTGTCGTCAACTTTTTCTTGTGGGCACTCTAGCCACTCCAATTTTTATTCGATCTTAACCAAACTAACACAGTAGTTATATATCAATCAGATCTCGGGCGAGTTCTTGTACCAGCCATATTTGACTGAGTTATTTGCCCTTGAACTGGCAACAATGCATAATTTTGCTTTGTGTGCACTCTAGCTGAAATAAGCTCATGGCAAGTGACACAAGTGTTGCGTAGAACACCCTTCAAGTTTAAGGATGACCCAATCTCCAATTTTCACTTTTACCAAATTCCACCTTTTGCATTTTATTTTACAATGAAATTAAGTTTTTTTTTAGTTAACTTTTTTTGTAACAAATGCGCCAATTGCAATTGATAGTAAAACAGATAATACATCTTTTTCTAGGTAAACTCATTTAATTAACCAATTGACTAATTTACTAGGTACAAACAGTGATTTAAGAACGTATCTGATACAAATTATTTTAGTTACCAAGATTACAAGCATAATAAATTGTTCATGAGCCAATGAGTTATTAAAGAGGCAATTACATATTTTATGATATTTTCGTCCGTTCGTAGGTCTGTCGAAAAGAAAAGGGAACTTTGTTTTGAGTCTACTTCCATCTTTAGGGCATGAGTACTGACGGGCAGATAATAGTGTTGTGAGTCCTTCAGTGAAATGTATACACAAAAACTGAAACATCATCATAGATCCAAATGAGCCAGCTGTTGTAAAATATATTTCAAACAATTTGTGCAGGAATAACTGCAAGTCAAACATGTCAAAATAACCCACACTTATTTGACTAAAGGGTATAATTATAATATATTTTGAGAACACAATTAATGCACTGTTACCCCCCAGGTTCGACACCTGAGTGCCTTGTTATATATAAAAGGGGCGTCCGTGGCCGAGTGGTTAGAGTCTCTGACTTGCAATCACTTGCCCCTCACCGCTGTAGGTTCAATCCCTCAGGGGCCTAGGAATCTTTATGTGAGGAAGCTATCCAGCTGGCTTGCGGAACGTCGGTGGTTCTACCCAGGTGCCCGCCCGTGCACGAAAATTGCCCGGAGGGGCACCTGGGGTCTTTCTCCACCAGTGGAAGCTGGAAAGTCGCCATATGACCTTAGCTGTTGGTGCGACTATAAAATCCAATTCAATTCAATTGTTATATATAGAGGATATTAAACTATTTCATATCTAATATTGCTTTTACGACACAAGTTTGGAGCTTCTGGCAAGTTTTGAACTGTGTTACGAAGGAGTGTCATAAAACCAATATGCGATATCAATGCATTGTTATATTCTGTTTATAAGCAGTACTCAAGATAAGACACGTATCTGCATAATTATGCATATTTTTTCACCAAAAATGCATAAAAAATAAAATTAATATATACAAAAATGCATTAAAAAAGCACCGATTAATATTGAGAACCAAATTCCCACATACGCATATAATAGCTTAGGAAAATAGAGTGTGTCCAGTCATACTCAATAGATGCTTATTGAAGATTGAGGAATTGAATGACAATCAAGTGCCTCCAGCAAAATTTTACTGGTAGATGCTTGCACGAAAAAAGAAATGTTCTTTTTGTCGACTGTTTGACATAAATTAATGCCATCTAAGAAAGACAAGCAGTGTTGAATACATATGTAAGGAGAGGAGGAAATACGCAATATTTTTTTAAAGCAAAGCATGCGCACAATTTGAATGCACTGGTGCGTTATTCTGGTGTGTTATTTAAACACTATGATCACCTTTTATCAAGATGGCGATTGCTTGAAACGTGTTTCATGGACATGTCGCTTTAGGCGAGACACCATGTCCTACTTTTTTTTTCTATTTCACATTCGTAACTTTATTCTTGTCATTTTGGTTAAAACTTGCTTTAATTTGTCCCTATATAAATACCATAAAACAAAATGTATCTGTATTCCAATTAACATAACGCCAGTTGTCAATCATTTATCCATTTCAACCAATTAAGCCTATAAGATACCTCTGACAAACAATATCATGTGCAACTGTATTATAATAAAACCTATTGTCAGTATTCTCCGACATTAACAATACGGTGGAGAATCTAAGTACTGGCGTCATGTTAATTCCAATTGAAGGAAACGGATAATTGATAGTTAGAAGTACCTTTTGCATCGTTGTACACAATTCATGCATGTATTCAATAGAAATGTTTCCATACATATAGCAAGCATATAGTTACGTGGTCCGAGTATCAACTTTCATACCCCCACCCAACCCTTTCTCCAAGAAGCGAAAACGAGGTTGGCTGGGGTATGAAATAAACCTTTAAATACGGCTTAAAAAGTTGCATATTGTAAAATTAAATCATTTAATTTAGGTGATTTTAAAAAGGTTATCGCTTTTTTTTTCAGTACAAAATTTGTGTAAACATGTTCTATTGTCGAAATTACCGTTATAAATCCCTGCTAATATAAGCTTTCCCATCGCTGAATGGAATTAAGGCGGAATCACGTAATGATGCCAAACCGTGAAAAAAAAAATTGGCTGTAAAATTGTTATTTATAACTATTAATAATTTATTAATAATTTTCAAAACTAAGGTTCGGCTTAAGAAGTTTGCATATTGTAAAATTAAACATTTAATAGGTAATTTTTAAACAGTTTCTCACATTTTGTCAGTAAAAATGTTTTTAAACATGTTTTATTGTCGAAATACCCGTTATAAAATGCTAATATAAGCTTTCAAATCGCTTAATGAAATTAAGACGGGACCACGTAATGGTGAAGTGACCTGAGGGAAATACAAGACCTGTACGAAGTAAAACTATCATATTTCCCCTAATAGTAGCACCCGGGGGCTATGCGAAATGGCAATGGGGTGCTCTACTATTTTTTTTTTGGAAAAGCTGGAGTGTGGGGGTTGTGGGGGGGGGGGGGGGGGTGCTACTGTTAGGGGAGGCACTCTCATTACGAGAAATATGGATCTGTGTTTCTATTTTGATGCTCTTGGGCCCGAAATTTGACCCTACTTTCATGCCAAAAAAGTATATTTTATTAATATGACTTTATAAACATAAGAAACGGGGCAAATACACTTTTACATGTATTCAGTATAGTACAACAGAAGCCATGTTGATGCTTACAGTTTGTAATGTTTGATTTTGTGACACTTATTTTCCCGATTCTAAGGGCCCTGCCCACCCTTTCACAAAACACCAAATTGGAACACTGTGGATAAAGAAATTATTGTTTATTTCAGGTTGGTAGCAGTTGCAGCTTTGAAGATTCAGTCATTCTTGAAGAGTGGGGTATCACAGGAGGAGGCTAGAAATATGTCTTCTGTACAACTGGTCAAGGCAGCAACTGTAAGTCATTATGGTACCCAGCATTAAGTAATCAAACGTAGTCGATGTGTAATTGCACCATTGATTTTCCTCCTTCATTTTATTAGCATTCAAACTAGCGTTCGTTTAGTGCAGTGTGGCAGCTGTAAAAAGTCTCCCCGTGCTACGAATCAGTAGTGTTATTTGTTACTGATCCTTTGGGACCAACGAGTCCAATATAGGTGGCTTTAAAGTAGAATACCGCTTAAGCCGGTGCTAGTGGGTGTGAGAGGTGTTGCTTCTTTCATTACTTCTCATGAACAGACTCAATAAAACCGAGTCTGCTGCTTTATTCTCTTAATTGTGTTTGTTGCTCTCAAAGGATCACCTTTATTAGTATTTATTATGAAGGACGAATGTATGTCAAGGGACAAAAAATTATAAAACACATATCAAATGATCGAGCGTTCGCCAATATAAAAATGCAATAAAAACAGGGGGTCATGTATCATGTTAGAAAAAGGCAGTCTGTTGAATGACATCACTTTTTATTTTGACACGTCATGGATTGATTTACCCCATTCCTACTTTCGCTTTACTGTCTATGTCAATTATAATTAAATATATCACACAAACACTAATAAATGTTCCCAATACATCATTCCGATGTATTATAGGTAAAAAAATAAATAAAAAAAATATAGGTAATAATAACAAAAGCAATCAAAAGTTTGCATTTTGTATCACTAGCAAGGCAGGGAAACATTTTTTATTAGGCACTGTTTTTCTATACACCACGGAACAACAAATGCAATGGTGTAATTACGCCTTAAGGTAACCAATATTCATTTTAATTTAATCATACATAGATGTGAGAACCAGCCTTAATGTAAGTATAAGTAGTTTTGGTATATTTTTATTAATAAGTAGAACCAAAGATGTTTTTTCCTTGCTCTGGAATTATTCAATAAGAGGATACTTCCTTCACTCAGGGCAATATTGTACATTTTTTATAGTTATTTGGTTGTTATCGACACCCTTCAGAAATATGTGGGGTCAGTAAGATTTATAGGGGGTGAGGCAATATCTGACTGACCCCACAAACCCAATAACTGATTTATTGCAATGAGCACCTTTTTTAAGGCAAACACCGATATTTAACCGATTTTAATGTAGCGTTAGTTTCATTGAGACGTTCGCGCAATTTGACGTCATGACGATGACGTCACGAACGGTACAGTTTAAAACATACTAATTTACTTATTATGTTTGTTACTAACGCCTTAAATAACTATTTGCAAATGATTTAAACTTTGAATCGGAATTGTAATCCATATTGTTTTAGCGACCCTCTATGAAATCTACTATAATAGCCTTTGCGTCCATTGTAAACCCTAATCAGCCTGCGAGTAAGCTGATCAGGGTTTACATTGTCCAGCTGGTGATCAGTCATTTTCCCCAAAACACCCCTTTGTCACATAAATGGAATGGTCCTAATTCAAAGAAGGAACAATCCAATATATATATGTAGCGTGTTAAGGGTTAACAGTAGAAAACTGCAATGTTCTAGTAACATATTTATGTTGTCATTTTTTCAGGCTCATTCACAAGCCTACGTGGTTAAAACATTTGCCGAGGTTGTTAAGAGGCCAGGACTAGATGGAACTGTGGCTAAAGTGCTACATACCCTGTGGCAGTTATACGCGGTGAATGGAATCAACGAGAGTCTTGGAGACTTCATGCAGGTATGAACGATGTCTGCTTTACCTGATCCCGCCTTCATTCCATTAAGCGATGGGAAAACTTATTTTGCCAGGATTTTATAACGGATATTTCGACATTAAAACACGTTTAATATCTTTTACTAAAACAATGATAACCTGTTTACAATTACCTCTTAAATGTTTTAATTTTACAATATGCAAACTTTAAAGCCGAAATTAAGGTTTTATTTCACACTTGGACCAGGTAATGGTTATCGAGATGGACTGTCGAAGTTTGATGACAATATGTGTACTTGTTGTCAATACTGTTTTGATTAATACTGTCAAACTTGTATTAGGAGACCCCATAAATGTAAAAAAACAAAATGTGTCTCTTAACAGAGGTGGTCTCTTCAATGGAATGTTACATATTTTCAAACAAGCTTTATTATTGAGAGGTTTGAAAAACGTTTGAAAGTTTGAATGTTTGAAGGTTGTTCTAAAACGGATATGGAAGCTGGCAGTTTGAGTACAAAAGAATGTTGTAGTTCTAAATGTATACAATGTATCACCTATTAATATCATTATATAAGTGCATTTTCATTTAAAAAATTCAATTCGGATCTGAAATGGTGGTCTTTCAATAACAGGTTTAACAGTAACCTGAGCCTTGAAGGTGGTTGAGCCCTGTATTCTATATTATGGAAACTGTGATTAAATGTTTAACTTTCAGTTATAAATAATTCTAAGATGAACAATGCTTAAAAGTGTTTGAGGAGTGTTTATAATTTCAGTAAGAGATGTTCCAGAAACTGTCATAGGGGTAGCAAGAACCACCATTTTTAGCAGATATTTTTTGTTGAAGAAAAGGCAAGCTATTCTACTTGCCACTGCTTCGGAGTCGGTTAAATGTTTACGTTAAGTGGTGCATTACCTAGGATAGCACATATTACTGTGCAAAATGAACTTTATTTGCAAAAATAACAAATCATCTTTAGACTTTGGCCCTTTAGAATACAAAATACCATTGTTGATTTTAAATCAGTTATGTCAATTATTTTACAGGATGGATTTTTAAATGGAAAACAAGCAGAAATGTTGATGGAAAAGATGCTGTCCTTGTTTGCGGAGATTCGACCGAACGCTGTGGCCCTGGTAGACGCGTTTGATTATCCGGACCATGTGCTGCAGAGCTGCATTGGGAGATACGATGGCAGAGTCTATGAAGCTCTATATGAGTACGCAAAGGGCTCCCCATTAAATAAATCTGATGTAAGTACATTGCAAAGGGATCCCCATTAAATAAATCTGTTGTAAGTACATTGCAAAGGGCTCCCCATTATATAAATCTGATGTAAGTACATTGCAAAGGGATCCCCATTAAATAAATCTGATGTAAGTACATTGCAAAGGGCTCCCATTAAATAATTCTGATGTAAGTACATTGCAACTGGTTCTCCCCATTAAATACACTTGATGTAAGTAGATTGCAAAGGGTTTCCCGTTAAAAAAATCTGATGTAAGTAGATTGTAACGGGCTCCCCGTTAAATAAATCTGATGTAGGTACATTGTAAAGGGCTCCCCATTAAATACTTTTGATGTAAGTACATTGCAAATGGTTCTCCCCATTAAATACACTTGATGTAAGTAGATTGCAAAGGGTTTCCCGTTAAAAAAATATGATGTAAGTAGATTGTAACGGGCTCCACGTTAAATAAATCTGATGTAGGTACATTGTAAAGGGCTCCCCATTAAATACTTTTGATGTAAGTACATTGCAAATGGTTCTCCCCATTAAATACACTTGATATAAGTAGATTGCAAAGGGTTTCCCGTTAAAAAACCCTGATGTAAGTAGATTGTAACGGGCTCCCCGTTAAATAAATCTGATGTAGGTACATTGTAAAGGGCTCCCCATTAAATACTTTTGATGTAAGTACATTGCAAATGGTTCTCCCCATTAAATAAATTCGATGTAAGTAGATTGCAAAGGATTCCCCGTTAAATAAATCTGATGTAAGTAGATTGTAAAGGGCTCACCGTGAAATAAATATGATGTAAGTCGATTGTAAGTGTGCCCATAAATAAATCCGATGTAAGTAGATTGTAAAGGGCTCCCTGATGTAAGTAGAATGTAAAAGGCTTCCGGTTAAATTAATCTGATCTAAGTAGGGTACATTGCAAAGGCTTTCCATTAAATAAATCTGATGTAACATAAAGTACATCTCAAAAGGCTCCCCGTTAAATTAATCTTAAATAATGTATATGCTTATTAACGAGTATTGACACTAATCTGGAAAACATTTGCTTGACAGGTGATGGATTCTTACTTCACAACATTACGACCATTGATGAGGGGTTCGTCAAACCAGGACCCACCAAGTGCAAAACTCTAATTCAGACGAACAAATTGAGGGACTTAGTTCAGATGAACCTAGTGCAAATCTTTAATAACTCAGACAGTGCAAGGTGAAAGATTCTAATTCAGACAATGTTCGTGAGTCGAACACATCTAGTGAAGAACTGTTGAAATGATTTGGACTTTTTCGGAACAAAACCTAATGCAAGATGTAATTTAGACAACCTTAGTGCAAATTATAATTCAGACCAACTTATAGCGAGGCTCGGATGTAGACCAACTCTTTACCAGGACATGTTTTGTCTTGGCATGGACAGCCACAGTTCATTTAATCTAGTAGTGCCATAAAGGCTATTCCATTAAAACATGCATGGCGGTTATAATAGCGTAAATGAGTCTCCATGCCCCTCCCACAGTAAAGTTAGAATATTGACACCTGTTAAAAACTCAAACCTGGAGGTTAGTATTCTGGGAAAACTTTCTTTATCGTGCAAATAAACATGTCTGCTATTAAACATCAACAAGGAAAAAGGGGGTTGAATATCTTCTAAGAAACATTTATTCAGGTGTATACTAACACCGGGTAAAAGATCATAGCTATATTTACCCATGGCAATTTCTTACCCTGTCTATTTTCACTTCTGAAATTTATATTAAAAACTGTCAACACAAGATGAGCTGCATTTTCAGATATCAAAAACATGTCCAGAATACAGTTACAGCCAAAAATAACAGGAAACTGCACTAAAAATGTTTTTAAAGAAAAAAGGATTAGCCCCCTTTAATACAGAACTACTTTCGACTACACCAGGCAAGCACATCCGGCTGATTTAGTGTAATTAAATATGGAACCCCAGGAAGGCACTTCTGAAATAGAAAACCTACTCATAGACGCAAAATTGAGTTTAAACAACCAAATCGGAAAATAGGGTTAACCCATAAATGTTTATTAAATTTGGGGGTCGATGAAGAAATGTTTATTAAATTGCCTCCCTGGGGCCCAGGTATGTTTTAATGGAATAGCCCATTTATTAAAGTAGTACCATAATACAATACTATTTGTTTTACAGATTATGCAAACCGGGTTATTCTTTTGCTAACATATGAAATAAACTGCTTCTTTGAAATATATAATCCGAAGGAAACAATTGATTATGTATGGATGGTTTTGCTACTTACCGTTGTGCGTATTTATTATTTCAATATAAGTGGAGTGTGCGTCTGTAGTGTTCATTCCAGTGCCATATGACCGTTTGTGTTGGAGCATGGCCAAACACATTTCAACTTGACTCGTAAACATTTTCTATACAACTGCGTCTTCTACATTATCTGGTTCAACAATGTCCCAGAATCATTCTGCTGTGCATGTATATTTATATATGCAGTTAGATTTTAAGTTATTAAAAAAATGATTATATATTTTTATCCATTTACCACTATAACATTTATTTTCATACTTACGGTTCAAACAAAGCACTATTTGACCTGGTTGTTGTTGTTTTCTCCATCCGCACATTTCTCATTCTAAAATATCAAAAAACATTTAAAGTTGAAGTTGACTATTTTTGATGGATTTAATATACCGTATATTAAAAGGATCTTACATGAGTGCCTGTTTAATAAATTCAATACAATATTTGCATACATGTGAAATTCTATTAACGTTGTCATATGGTGACATTGTTTGTTTGTTTGATGGATGGTTTATGTTGAATCGGTCTTCTCCGTCTGACACATGACAAGGGAATTACCTCGTCAATTTCTGTAATCCAGTATTTTGAATGGTTACGGAAATCAATGAGGCATTTTCAATGTTCGTGTTGAATGGAAAGGACCGAATGATGATTCAACCTTAATTTGAATATTTATTTCACTAGTGTAATATGATAAATATATGATGGACTTACCTACACTCCCACACTGCAAGTTGTGTGATAACAGATTGTTGTGGTTTTTAGAACCAAAGAAATTACTCTAAATATTAAGTAATAGAATTTTAATGAGTTAATGTTCTTTAGGACATGAAATTTATAAAATTATTGTAAAACATTTGAATGGCTATTTTTGCTGAAAACACATTTTAATTTTTGTGTTTATTACACGAACTTTAAAGAAATTGCTCTTTAAATACTAGTTAATGCAACATCGATAATAAGTCTTAAATAAATGACAATTTCTTATTTGTATATGTGTTTTTGAAGATTGTGATATCTATGTTTTATATACATTTTAATTTTTGTGTTTATTACGCGACCTTTAAAGAAATTGCTCTTTAAATAGTAGTTAATGCAACATCGATAATAAGTCTTAAATAAATGACAATTTCTTATTTGTATATGTGTTTTTGAAGATTGTGATATCTATGTTTTATATACATTTTAATTTTTGTGTTTATTACACGACCTTTAAAGAAATTGCTCTTTAAATACTAGTTAATGCAACATCGATAATAAGTCTTAAATAAATGATAATTTCTTATTTGTATATGTGTTTTTGAAGATTGTGATATCTATGTTTTATATAGACAGATGATTTTATAATTATTATTTTTCATTGTTTAAATGAAGATAAAACAAAACATTAAATTCGCATTTATTTTGTTCATTATTTATTTTGTTCATTGTCGATTGTTGCACGAGTATTGCTAAGAAGTACAATACCGTAACGTTTAAAGATGTGTCTTTCAGGTTGGTGTGGCTGAGAGTGGTTGTTGATTACTCTCTCTCTCTCTCTCTCTCTCCCTCCCTCCCGGGCCTCTAAAATTTGCATATAGATATTTTGAATGTTTGACTAAGGGTTAAAACTTAAAAGAACTCTTCTTTGAAAACAAAAAGAAGCATAGAGGTCTTTGCATGTAATATAAGATTTATGTTCCTCTACCAGATTTCTTCAAATAGTGACATTGTGGTCAAATCTGGCCCTATCCCAGGACATTTTTTAAAAACATCTCTGAAATACAAGATCTAGTGGTCTGATTTTTAGCTCTACTGGCTGAAGGCCAGCAGAGCTTATGGGATGCCGAGGTGTCCGTCGTACTTGTCCGTTGTCCGTTCGTCGTTAACTGTTTTCTCGTTAAGACGATAGGGCCTTCATTATTCATCAGATCTTTACAAAACTTTACCAGATTGTTAATATCAATGAAAGCTCGGGCAAATTCGAAAAACAGCCAGATCTGACTACTAACAGCAGAGTTATGGCCCTTGATTTAGTTAAAAATGCTATTGCCTCGTTAAGGCGATAGGGCCTTCATTTTTGCTCGACTATTCAAGAATAGTGAGAGCTATCCTACTCACCACGGCGTCGGCGTCCCCAGCTTCACCTAAACGTTTTTGTGCAATAAATTTATGACTTCAATACTACTGAAGCTATTGCATTAAACTTTATACTAATGTCCCCATCAAATTATGCACCTTATCCAACAATTTCCATAACTCTTCCTTGCATTTTGACAAAGTTATGGCCTTTTGATTGTCATGTCTTTACCTTAAAGTTTTTGTGCAATATATTTATAACTTCAAAACTGCTCAAGTTATTGCATCAATATTTTAAACTAACGTTTCACATCAAATGTTGTACCTTATCCAACAATCCTCTTAACTCTTTCATTTATTTGACAAAATTATGGCCCAGAATTAGTAAAAAATGTCATTTTACTTAGAAGTATATAGCAAATGGTGAGCCTGGTGTCAGAATTGGACCCGCCCCAGGGGTCACAAGAGGTAAAACATGAGGGTGTGGGTGGGCCCCCTGAGTCATAACTTAGTAAACGTTGAGATTTTCACCCTACAACCATATATACACTTACTGGACATGAACAGATACAACCATCCAACCAGCATAGACACCGGTTTGCTTTCCAACCCCTGGGGACATAACCTCTCGGTCATAAACTATTAAGATCCCCATCCTATAACCATATATACACTTACTTGTCATGAACAGACGGATATAACCACCCAACCAGCATAGACCACGGTCTCCTTCCCCACCCCTCGGGACATAGCTCCTCGGTCATAACTTGGAAACCATTGAGATCCTCACCCTATTGATACACACTTACTGGGCATGAACAGACGGATACAACAAACAACATAGACCCCGGACTCCTTCCCCACCCCTAGTGACATAGCCCCTGGGTCATAACTTGTAAACCGTTGAGAACCCACTCTATAAACATATATACACTTATTCGGCATGAACAGATGGATCTAACAACCAAACCAGCGTAGACCCTGGACTCCTTTCCCATCCCTGGGGACATAGCCCCTCGGTCATAACTTGGAAACCATTGAGATCCCCACCCTATATCCCTATATACACTTAATGGGCATGAACAGACGGGTACAACCACGTAACAAGCGTAGACCCCGATCTCCTTCCCCATCTCTTTCCCCAACCCATCTCTTTCCCTAGCCTCTGGGTCATAATTTGGAAACCTTTAAGATCCCTACCCTATAACCATATATACACTTACTGAGCATGAACAGATGGATACAACTATCCAACCAGCATAGACCCCGGACTCCTTCCCCGACCCTGGGGACATAGCCTCTGGGTCATAATTTGGAAACCGTTAAGTTTCCTACCCTATAACCATATATAGACTTACTGGGCATGAACAGACGGATTCAATTATCCAACCAGCATAGACCCCGGACTCCTTCCCCACCCCTAGTGACATAGCCCCTGGGTCATAAACTTGTAAACCGTTGAGATCCCACTCTATAACCATATATACACTTATTTGGCATGAAGAGATGGATATAACAACCAAACCAGAGTAGACCCTGGGCTCCTTTCCCATCCCATGGGGGCATAGCGCCTCGGTCATAACTTGGAAACCATTGAGATCCCCACCCTATATCCCTATATACACTTACTGGGCATGAACAGTCGGGTACAACCACTCAACCAGCGTAGAACCCGATCTCCTTCCTCATCTCTTTCCCCAACCCATTTCTTTCCCCAGCCTCTGGGTCATAATTTAATAACCTTTAAGATCCCTACCCTATAACCATATATACACTTACTGAGCATGAACGAATGATTCCTACCCTATAACCATATATACACTTACTGGGCATTAACAGGCGGATACAACCATCCAACTAGCGTAGACACTAGGCTTCTCCCCCAACCTTTGTGGACTTAGCTCCTGGGTCAAACTTTACAAATAATTTGATATTTTTAGCTTGACTGTTCGAACGATAGGATGGGGGATGGTCACAAATTGCATTCATGTGTTGATAAGCTTGATGTTTAAGTCCGCATTTCTTAACATGTAAATAACTTCAACATGTTTTACCCAGTCATCATCAAACTTACACACTTTATTATAAATGGAACGATGATCGTATCTATTGAGTTCAAGATCAATGGCTGAAAGTTCAAGCTCACAAAGGGGTCAAAGGTCAAATGCATTTACATATACTTTCAAATTGTTAACTTATAAAATGTGCATTATGTATCCTTTGAAAAGGTTATTATGAAATTACCGCCGTGTCATCACAGAAAAATTGTGGCCTTTTGATTTAATAAAAATTCCATTGTTTATCCTTCTTGACACCTCCAGCTCGCCCCTTTTTTACTTTCTTTTTTTCTGATGGTATGCCGGGTGTATCATTTCTTGTTCTCTGAAAATTCGAATAGTCGAGCTGCGCTATCCTCTGGCAGCTTTTGTTCATCCGATATTTACCAAACTTTACCAGATTTTTAATATTAATGAAAGCTCGAATAATTTCGAAAACCAGCCAGATCGGACCAGTAACAGCGGAGTTATGGCCCTTTAATTAGTTAAAAATGCTATATTTTGCCTCGTTAAGACGAAAGGGCCTTCATTCTTCATCCGGGGCGTCCGTGGCCGAGTGGTAAGTGTCTCTGACTTGCAATCACTTGCCCCTCACCGCTGTAGGTTCGATCCCTCAGGGGCCTAGAAATCTTTATGTGAGGAAGCTAGCCAGCTGGCTTGCGGAACGTCGGTGGTTCTACCCAGGTGCCCGCCCGTTCACGAAAATTGCCCGGATGTTTCCAGATTAGTCTCTTCTGAACTCCTTTTCCTTATTCCAACGAACCTTGGTTGGGGTTATCAGTGCCAAGCATAGTTGCACCTGCCATTGCCGTGTTGTGGTTGAATGAATTTTGGCAGAGTTATGACTCCTTAAAGGTTTTAATACACTAACTTTGTACAGACTAGTTGTCTTGATAAGGCTGAGGTCCTTGATCAGATTTATTTAAATGGTTACACCGTTATCACATTTAGCGCAGTCCCTGGGGCTATAGTTTTACCTAGTTATTTAGAAAACTCTTTAAAAAATCTCTTCTGAATCTACAAAATCTAGGCATCTAATATTGTGCAGATAGAATACAATTTGGCTGATGACAATTGGTCAAATTTGGCCCCACCCCGGGGGCAAATGTTTTTCATACACTTAGATAGGGAAACATTTGGTAAATATTCACAAAAACCACAAGGTATAAGCAATTTCAATTACATTGAATTACATACGAAAAACATTCAAAAAATCTCCGAAATACCATGCTCTTATGTATTGCATGTAGCAAAACATTATGATCCCGTACCAAGTTTGTTAATATGGCGACCCTAGGGTCAAATCTGGTCCCACCCTAGGGGTCACGTGTTTTACATTTACATAAAAAACTTCTCTGAAACTACAAGGCATTCAGCTTTCAGATATTTCATGTAACATAAGATGATCTACAACGTTTTTACAAATGGTGACACTGGTGTCAAATTCAGTCTTGTCTGAAACTACAGGAGCTAGAAGTTTAATATTTTGCATGTATAGCATAAGCTGATTATCCTCCATTAAGTTTGTTTGAATGCTGACGCTGGGTTTAATGTCATAATTTTACATGTATATATAATAATAATAAGAGGAAACTTCGAAAAATATACTTCTCTGAACTTACCACAGCTCATAAGGTTATCCGGTGAGCGATTCAAAGACATTTGACCCCCGTGCTGTGTTGGTGTACCCTTAAACCCGAATCAACTTAATGTTTAACGATCAGTAGCGTTTAAATCAGCAAAGCAATACAAGTTGATTTACCCTTTCGTCCTAAAAATGTAAAGGGTATTCATATTGGAACTAAAGTGCTTATGTACCTGTTGTTGGTCCTTCACGAATTTCATATTACTGAGGCATCTAAGATGGCCACCAGCATCCATCGTCGTTTTGATACAGTTGTAAAAGACAACCTTCTGATCGCTATATTTCCTCAACTTTCATTTGTAACATTGCATTCGATAACCAGTGAACCTAAAATTCAACTTCCTGCAAAATCCAAGATGGCCACCATGCGTGCCCACTACCTATCATCGCCACTGTCATTTGGTTGAATATTACTGCGCCAATAGGTAGGGATGGAAGTCTACTTGTTTAGTTGTTAATTAACAGGCATACATTTATAAAATTCTGCTTGTTTACAGCAATCCGCTCCGTGTAGTTAAGAATAGTGTCACTGTTTTTCAAGCAGAGGGGTAAAGCCATTCACCCCACCCCGCGAATTCGTGTTCATTTTGTATTTTTTGTCACGTTCAGTAAGGATTTTCATCATCTTCGGGTGCAACTAAGCACTAAGTGGTTCCAGTGAATTTTTTTTTTATTGTTTTCAAGAGAAGTTGGTCATACCAAAGACTTCGTAAACGTGATACTAATAGATTCCTTGCTCGACATTCAGCATGTAATGGGTAGTGCTAGGACTGGTTGGCCCTGTTCCAGTACTCTGTCAGTGGCAGGAGTATCATGTTAGGCGTGGTATTTCAGTGTGGCAGCACTATAAAGTTGATAATTTAGCTCACTGCTACAAGTAGACACCATCATGATACACGTATGGTTAAAGATGATTAAAGGCAAAGATAATGAATGAATGAATGGTGTTTTACGGCACGTCGACACATAAATAGGTCATATCGTGCGCAAAAACTGATGAAAGATGAAGAAATGAATTAGTAATTAAATGTTTATGTAAATATATAAAGATTAAACTATTTACAAATAAGGGATGATATGGTAGCAATATAAACTATATATTTAAATCAACAAATGTCCGTCAACGGGTATATAAACAAGTAAATATATATGGGAACATATTATAATGATTATATAGTCTGATTTTTTTCAGGAAATTCTAAAACAAGACTAAAATATATAGCATCAAATAACTCTTTCAAAGTATTATAAGTAAGTATAGAAGTCGAACAGGAAATGCAGCTTTCACAGAACACAGTAAACCCAAAAACACATAAAAAGCACCAAACCTCACACTTACCATACTGTCATCCCAATTAAACGGGACAGTGTAAATAAAGAAATTCCCGCCATGAACTTTTCTCTAACCAACAAGGCAGCATTAATAGGAAATATAAGTAAAACACAAAGATGCTCGTGTATACATAAATACCAAAAATAACAATAGCCTATAAAGTCGCAAAGAAGGTACTCGATGACTTGGCAGAAGCCAGAACAACACGAGAATAAACCATGGAGGGCACGACAAGACAAGACCGCAGACAAAATTCAAACGTCACCGTCCTTAGGGTCCACAGCCTGTCCGGTTATCGTACAATTAAAGATGAAAGCATAGTGGCGAACTGTAAATGTGTCCACCACCAAGCATGCAGTACGTTGCAAATGATATTGTCATAACCTCTTTTGATAAACCTTTTAACAAGTTTATCAAAGGTAGTATGAAAGTGATCATGACCAAGAATCTTACGAAGTTTGTAAATCGCATCACCATAGAAGTCAGGTAGTCCTTATCGCAAATAGTTCTTAAATTACTTCTATATTTGGAAAGAAGATCAGGGTTACGATAATATCATTTGCAAAGGTTTTACCAAGTATATGGTAACGGAAGCCCTGATGGAGTAGCTTTTTAGTTAAACAAAGATTACGAATATTAAATTCCTCAACTCGAGTATACAAGCTCTAGAAAAACAAATAAGTTGAGACACATAGACCCCATAAAAAGTTGCTCGGTGAACATCCCCATCTAAATTGGGATAATTAACAAAATCAAAATTAAAATCATCTATCTCGTCATAGATTTTGCCAATTATTTCACCATTTTCAATAGAGAGATGTAAATCACAAACTTCCTATCTTAACCAGTGAAGTAAAATATCACGTGGCACCTTAAATTTTCCTTCTATCTCCTCTCTCAATTATTCACTGATTTTGATGAGAATACATTCAAAAGATTCAAGGAGTACAGCAAAACGAGATTATAATAATTTATATTTACTAAGGAAAATAAGAAATTGTATAAAAAGATGTTTAAATTGAAAATGTCATCATTTTTCGCTTTTCTCTTAAAAATCAAGCTTTTGACATTGTCAAAGTTTCCGTCAAACTCCTTTTTTGCTCTAGATGTAAGTGAAAGAAAAATACTACCATTGGAAAGAAAATTAAATTTGTGATGGGATTTGGCATGAATAAAACTTGTATCTGTAAAACTCTTCATGATATGTGTGTTTAAATTTGGGAAATAATTTGTGAAATTTTCGCACTGTGTCACTTGAAAATCAGATAATTTTCGTAGTGTCCAATCTATTTTATATTATGTTTGTGTGTAAATCGAGAAAAGAAGCGTTAATATAAGAAATATTAGCACATTGTAGTACCTTTGACGCATAGGATCAAAGTCTACACATTCCAACAAAATGTATTTGACCGTTAACGGTGCAAAGCAGGGTATACATTCTGGTAATTGCTCACCTTGTAATAAATATGAATGAGTATAATGCGTATGCCCTATCCTGCACCGGGCAAGAATAACTTCTTCTCCACGAATGGGTCTACTAGAAGAACGCCATTGTCCGAGTAACGGTTTAAATGGATGGAGTTTATTGTTAACTGACAAATCCCAAGCTACTTGCCAAGAGTTACGAATATGTGTTAGTACAACTTTCAAAATCAGTATAAGGTAATTTGGCATTATATATATATGCAAACCTAATGCTGCTTTAGCATCACTATCAGCTCTATCATTACCACGTATTCCTACATGGTTGAGAATTGTACTTTTTAAAAGTTGAAGCATAACTGGGTTCTCTTGTTCCATATTACCCAGTGATTGAAGAGATGAAAGGGGAATCAGAGAAGATTACAAAATGGTCATCATCAGATTCCTGAATATAATTTAAAGTCAGTTCAATTGCCGTAAGTTCAGCTGAAAAGATAGAGGCCTTGTCAGGCAGGCGGCTCTTTATGCCGTGTGAACAACAGCTGCTGCAGTTACCTTATCTCCATCTTTAGAACCATCTGTATATATATGTTGAAAGTTACTGTATCTCGATTTAATTTCATTAAATTTACTTTGAAAGACAGTAGGTGATAATTATGTTTTTATTACAAAGATCAAAAATAATTGTTAGTGTTTCCGAAGTCCACGGTGGATGTGTGGTACCTTATATTTGGAAATCAAATTTAGGTCGATTTCAGCGTCTCTTAATTTTGGTTTAATACGAAAATGGTCGAATAGCCTTCGGTTTTCGATCAAAAAGAGGTTCATAACTAGTATTTAAAACAGTATCTAAAGTTGGGTTTGAATGGTTAGATTGTAATTTAATGGCATATTGAAGGGCTAATTTGTCCCGTCTGTGAAAAAGTGATGGTTCATTAGCTTCAACATATAGACTTTCGGCTGGTGATGTACGAAAGGCACCTAAGGTGAGTCGTAATCCTTGATTATGTATAGGATCGAGCATCTGCAAGTATGACTTGCGAGTCGATCCATATACTATTGAGCCGTAGTACAGCTTGGATCTGATAAGAGATCTATAAAGTTGTAAAAGTACTTTACGATCTGCTCCCCAATTAGTGTTTGCAACAACTTTAATTAAATTAAGAGCTTGAAGGCACTTGGTCTTCAAGTTTTTAAGGTGTGGTATAAACGTTAATCTACGGTCGAAAATCAGACCAAGGAATTTTGTCTCATCCATTACTGGTATTGCTGACCCATCCAGTGTTAGAAGAGGGTCTTCATGATGTTTACATAGTTGACATTTAGAAAATTTAAAACCATTTTCATCCGACCAGGTCTGAAGTTTATTGAGACATTGTTAAAGTTGTCTCTCAATAGTGTTCATGTTTTTTGTACGATAACATGTAACAAAGTCGTCAACATATAGAGAGCAATCCACACCAGGATTGGAGCATTTAACTATACTAATATGTTTTATATTAAAAACGGTGACGGAGAGTATGCTGCCCTGTGGCACACACATCTCCTGTTCATGAATGAACCCATTCGGACACGGAACTGTCTATCATCTGAGAAATTCTCTACAGAAATTGGTAATCGGCCTCTACGACCAAGGCCATAAAGATCATTCATGATACCGTACTTCCACGCAGTATCATAAGCTTTCCCCAAGTCACCAGAAATACAGCAACTAGATGTTCTTTCTTTACGAAAGCTTCCCTAGTAATAGATTAAAATCTAATGAGATTGTCTGTTGTGCCTCGTTTGGCGTCGAAATCCACTTTGATACTTTGTTATCAGTTTGTTGGATTCCAGGTATTAAACGCGACTTTCATTAATCATTCGTTCCATGTTTACATATACAACTCGTTAAAGCAACAGGGCAATAATGTATTGGGTCCGTATAATCCTTTCCAGGGGTTTGGGACTGGAATAACGATTGCTTCCCGCCAAGAATCAGGGAAGTTTCACCTAATCCTTATTAAATAAATCAAGAAGTATAGAGAGACAGGTTTCAGGTAAATGTTTTAATAATTGATAATGGATATCATCAGGACCAGTTGATGTATCATGAGACTTTTTAATGGATTCTCGAAGTTCTTTGAGAGAGAACAGTTTATTGTATTTCTCCAATTTTTTCGACTTGAAATTCAGCTTACATTATCAGTTTTAAGATGATTTACACAACTAGAATTACCTTTACCGTTTATTTTCCGTTTACTTTCCGGACCAAGTCCCACGTACTCTTAAGAGATGAGCGAGAGTTCAGCCTAGAGACGTAAGATCTCCAGGATTTCTTCTTACTATCCTTAATAGTACGTCGGACTTTCGCACGAAAACCTCTAAATGTATCTACATTATTTTGAGTTGGAAACCATTCAATGCAGCTTTCCGATCGCTGACTGCCTTTTTGCAGTCATCATCGTTCCATGGTTTATGTGGACGTGTTGGATTTGCCGAGGTCTTTGGAATAGTTTGATCATCTATATCATGAAGGATATTGGTACAAAGAGTAGTTGCGTGATGCAACTTTCTTGAAGACAAAATGCAACAGGGTTGTGATTATTTAAAAGTAACCTGATTTCATTATAATTACGTTTTAAACCTTGGCAGTTCCATTGAAAGACTTTATTTGATTTTGATGTTACTACGGCGGTCGGAAGTACGGGTTTACGGCCTTTGGGGTTGGCACACTTTGGAGACTTTGGGAGTTTCAGATGTGCTGGATCATCAACCTCCATCTCCAAGTCTCCAAATCTGTTGTGCAGTACAATCGAATCATCAGATCCCTTTGACTCTTCCCTGACCCGGGAGTTTTCTTTTTTCTTTCTGTCACGTCCGTGGCAGCAGTTCTGCGTGGTGAGGAACTCTGTTAGAATTCGTCGGATTTGACGAACCTTTGGAAGAGTTCGTCGGGTTTAGTGGACTCTTGGTTGCACCAGAGTCCGTCGATTTCGAAATAGATGAAGTAGGTGTAGGAGTTGTTAAGGATATAGTTGAAGGAGTGTTAGGCTTGGAAGCCACAAGAGGTTTGGTAGCTACAGGAGATTTATTTTTGCATTCGCGAAATCGCTTTGACCCTCCTGGCCGCAAAGGGCACAGACAGGAGCAGCTCGCTTACATCTTTCTCTATGATGACCAAAGAGTTAGTTTAAACTTATTTATTTTACATCGATTGTAACGAAAGCTCTATGAACTTATTTGAATCACTTTCGATGTCTTCCTGGGTAGAACCAGTACTAAGCAATGCCGATAAAGTGTCTTGCTCAGGGACACAACGCATATGATCGAACCCACGACTTTTGGATCATGGGTCCAACGCTCTACCACTCGACCACAGCGCTCCACGACCAAAGAGTTGACAGTTGAAACATCGAAAAGGGTTTGGAATTAAGGGGTCTTCTGGAAGAATGATATATCCAGTCTTGACGGTCTTTGGAAGATTCGGTGTGCTGAAAGCACAAAAGCACTGGTAGGAGTGAGTTTGCCACCCAGCATCGTACTGACACTTTGAAACTTAGGAGTATGAGTCATTTCTTCAAGAGTACAGGGCTCTAGTTCCCTGGAGCGTACTACACCCTTTAAAGAACTGAGAGAAATATGAGAAATAACCTCAAGAAGGATGTTTACTAAAATTTGAATTTTAAGGAGATTGTCAGAGTGTGATTTATTGATTTATTGAGTTTTTTAACACTCCTTGGCTCATATCACCGGCGATGCCAAGTAAGGCCTTGGGTATGGCAAAAGGAGAGAGTCTTGTGATAGGTTTGTCATCCTCTAGAGAGATATTGAGGAAACGAGGCCAATTTAAATGAGAAATATCCTCATCAGATTCAGACTCGGACTCTTCTCTAAATCGTTTAAAACCTGTAGGAGTAGTTTTTTGTGCGTGTATGGGTCCCATAATGGGGGAATTGATATACATTCTCCTCGCTTCTAACCCACCTCGGAGTCCAACATTGGGACATTTGCTATGGATATCCGACGAACAAGTGCCAAGAATACGTGAAGAGTATACTCATATAACACTAACGCCTCAGACCTCAATACCACCAGCGGACATAACCCCTTAACTAAAAAGTCGAAGAGCTGCAGAATTAAATAATAACCTAGGATCCCGTATAGCTGGCGTGACAAATCGATTGGTCCGGACCAAAGTGGTGTGTTGTAACGCGGTGTGTTGTAACGCGGAGATAACTACCAGATCTCCACGTCACTCAATCACCCTGATTCCCTTCTCCAACGACACGGGTCGCCACCCACGGTCAACAGGTGGGTTACTTTTCGGGGTGAGGGTCCTACCCGTCTGCTGTAACGAGCAGTCGGTTGATTCTTATCACCCCAACATCGACTGGAGGGGGGAAGCAAAGGTAAACCTCATACCTGCATATACAGGTGAGAATATTCTAGGCCCATTATGTATATTTGAATTTTTCTATGGGTCTAGAATGCTCATTCACTTTTGGCGCCATATAATCTTTTTATGTTGGTGCGCCGTAAAACTCAATTCAACCCAACTTCACGGCAACACAAAATGGTCCACTGACGTCTCCCGTTTTATGCTCCACGAAGGGAGAGAATATAGTTGCCGCTTTGTCCGTCTGTCTGCCCGATTGTCCGTCCTTCAATCGTCCGTCCGTCTGTTCTTCCGTGGTCCGTCCGTCCGGATATCTTGTCCGGACCATAACTCAAATACTTCTTATTGGACTGCAATGGAACGTCACTCAATGATAGAGGGCAACGAGAGGAAGTGCAGAGCACAAGAACAATAACTCTATTATAATAAGTTTATCAGTATTTATTATACTTATAATTCTTGTCCGTTCAAATAAGAGTTATTACCCTTTGAAATGTTAAACTTACAGTTCTTATCTGAAGCATTTATAACTTAAAAACTATAAGTAGGACTGGAATGGAACTTCACGAAATGAAAGAGGAAATGAGAGGAAGTGCAGAACGCATGAACCATACATCTGTCTTCATTCATCTTAAGAGTTATTGCCCTTTTTATATACATATAGGATTTGTCCGGATCATACACAAAAACTAATAATGGGACTGCATTGAAACCTTACACAATAATAGACGGCAATGGAAGGAAGTACAGAGCACAAGAACTTCATTCAAATTAGAGTTATTGTCCTTTGTAATTGTATACTAATAATTCGGATCATAATTCAAATGCTACTAATGGGACTGCAATGAAACGTGACACAATGATAGGGAGCAAAGAGAGAAAGTACAGAGCACAATAAATATAACTAACTTTATTCAAATTAGAGTTATTGCCCTTTGCAATGTTATACTTTTAATTATTGTGCGGAACATAGGTCAAAAACTACTAATGGGACTGCAATGAAACTTTTTCTCCAAATCCTGCCTTATTTATTGAAAAAAATAAGTTCAACACTAGTGAATCACTAAAAACAACAACTGTTTTGTTAGTGCTTTAAATTAATGTTCATAATGTTGTATCACGTCTATATAGAGCCATAACATGTTTCAATCGGCAAAAGAAAGTACGTACATTACGTACCTTACGTATCATGTTTCATATTGGTTTCTCTTTAGGCCATAATATATTAAATGCTAGATTCTCATCCCCGCCCACCCACGTTTTTATGCCGCCCCGTGAATTTTTATTACTTCAAAAAATTAATTGTAAAAAATTGAAAAAAAAAAAAATAATAATTAAAAAATATTGCTGAAAGTATCAAACACTATTAAAAATGTGTTTTCGATCTTGGAAGTACTCAGTAGTATGTTTTACTATTTTTGTCTTGTGCCGAAGCCATTCTCCATTTGTCGAATAAAATAAAAAATAAAAAATAAAATTTCACCCCCGACCGATTTTTTTGAAATACATTTGGATGAAAAACTAGCAATTAATTGATTATGGCCATACCGATATGTTTCAAGTTGAATACTGCCGGGTGATACACTGCCATATGATAAGTTGCTGATACATTTCGGGGAGCATCCATCGGTTCTACCGAATTTCTTTTTCCCTAGGAAGGTGATATGCACACATTCAACCATATTGTTCTATACCTGAGAATTTAACAAGTAAAATGGCAGATGACTGAATATTCGTATTGCAATCTTCAAATATCATTTATGCGTAACAGACGTGCGTACATTATGTCGTTACTTTCTTCTGACTTCCGACTTTTGCACCTGAAAAAGATATAAAAATATAAAGAAATAAATAATAATAAGGATGAAGTTCATACTATCAATGAATTGGATGAAACTAATTTAAGACCACCTATTTGTTTAAAAACGTATAAGAAATAACATGGTCTATATAGTTATGGTTATGGTAGTTATTGTATCGATACAAGCGTACACATTAATGTGTCTATACATAGATCGACATACACTAGTATTTATATCAATGGTCTATACAAACACACCAAAATAATAACTGTACATATGTAACAGCTTAATATACTGAGAACAAAGTCCGTTTTTATACTGAGTGAATGGATGGGTGAGGATTAACTACAAACTCTGTATACACTCGCTGGTCAGGGTTCAGTTCTGAGGCAAAATGAATTAATTATGAATTCATCCAATCTCATTAAAATCAAATCTTAATTATGCTTTCATACTTTCTGCTTCTTTTTGTATAGAATATCGTAGAGTGATAAAGGGTCTGATTTTAATGAGATTACAAATCCCAACCAGAGCAAAGTCAATGGTGCACCATCGCAAATACCCGCATATTGCCATCTTCGGGGTCCTAGGGATGTTGGGTGGATTGACAACCAGCTAAACATGAAAAAACGCTTCGACCTTCTATTTGATACCCATGATGATATGGTTTGATGATGTTCCATTTTTTACGTGTACCCCTTTTGTGGCCTCAGTGGTCTAAGACGGTTGAACACTATAATCCTTAGAGATACACACTACTCACACAGACGTAATACTCATGATTTTAATGATGTCCAATTGTTTTACACTGTGATCCGAGGTAAGAGCATTGTATGAGTTTTTGATATTTAGATCAGGCACCAGGGGTCGAATGAAAACTAAAAGCAGACTGCCCATCTACAACCCCTAGGTTGTATATATAATATACTAAACAACTATACCAAGAATCAAAGAATTCGACACCACAAAATAAAAGGGCTGATAATAAGGATACCGCCTTTTAACAGTCAGTGACAAATGGCCGCTCCTTAAACCAGGTCCTAGCGTGCACCAAACCTCTTCTTACCCTAGTGTCACTCCAAATGGGATAATGTAAATAAAGACTCCTCCCAAGGCTATATACTCCGACAAACTAGGCAACATTAACAAGCAATATAAGTAAAACACAAAGATGATCATGTATATATGAATTTTTAAAAAGCGAGCAGAAGCCATAGCAACAAGATACTAAACCGTTTCGGACACGAGAAGACTAGATTGACGACAAACATTAAACGTTACCATCCATTTCAGGATTAAGATTGACTCATCGGATCAACCATTTATCATGTCGATCTGTATAATTCTGCCGAGAAACAGGGTGCCTGAGATAAAATCATATCTCGTCAATTACTTTCCGATCCCGTCAGGTGCACTTCTTTTGATGACATCAGCACGTCTTTTGATGACGTCAGGGTATTTTTGATAACGTCTGGGTATTTTTGAACGGAAAGAAATGAGAAGAAAATGGAAAAAGGTAAATAAAATGATTTTAAACGATCAACTTGATAAATGAAATATGATGTTAGTGCCTGATCGTATCCAGTTTATCAGGTTCGGCACAGCCTCGGACTTCATTTGCTTCTCAGCCTCACCTGATAAACTGGACGTGACTAGGCACTAACATGATATTCTCTATATGTCGGGTCATTGCACAATCAAAGAGGAAAACATAGTGAACTGTAAATGGGTCAACTAGTTTAAAGGGACACACGGCAATCTTGATTTTTTTTAAAAAATCACGGCGTCCCGTTTGTTTTTCTCTTAAATTGCATTTGTTCAATCATTAATATTAATTGTTAACATAGTTTAAAGCATTTTGTTTTTACATATTACTTACTTCTTATAATATTGCACCAATAATATGTTTTAAAAAGTGGTAAAATAGTGAAGAAAATTGAAATCTCAATTTTTTATTTAATTATATGCAAGGAGTTTTAAAGTCAAAATGACACCGGATAATTGAATCGAGTAACAAATTTTAATATTTGAATAGAACTCAAGATTGCCATGTGTCCCAAGATAGTATGAAAGAGATCAATGATCTTACCAAGTTTGTAAATCATGTCAACACAGAAGTCGGGTTGTAATAGCTCTAGTCACAGTTCTTGAATTACTTTTATATATTACAATAAAAAAGATTTTAAAAATGGTTTCGAATTGTATGGTCCTGATAAAGTAGCGTTTAAGTAATAAGATTACGAATGTTAAAGTCTTCAACTCGACTACTAGCTCTAGCAAAACGAATAAGTTGAGGAACATATACCACATAACTAAGTTGAAATTGAGTTGAAGTTCGTTATGACAGATAGTATTAACCATAGTAGAAAAGAAAGGGGTATCATTGCTTAATAAAATATCATCCAAATACCGGGAAGTATTGTTAAAGATGAATGGCCACCCTTTTTTGTAGTATTATCAATTAACAAATTTAACTCTAAAACATCGTATGAACATTTCTTGATAGTCCCGGAGAGAAACATATATTTAAAACCGCTACTAAGTTGTATGTAAAAATAAGCATTATTTACATGACGCAGATAGGCCTACTACTTTTACCACTGCGTGACTGCATTGGGAAATGAGGTAAATCTGAATTGTATAGCTGCACAACTATTGCCAGATACTTAATAAATACATTTATCTGTGGATTAATTTACCAGTTCAAAGTTTTCTACGTCATCAACTAAAATATTAATCTCGCTTTTCACAGATATTGCAATGTGTGAATTGCAACATAATATCTATTGTTGTGTATTGATTTCGATTTAAAAAAATAAGCATGTTCATGAAACAAAACATGGCCGGAGAACTTTAAAGATTTCGATAAAATATGCCTCAGTATCTAGTGAAAATGAAGTCATACCAGAAGAAATCTGAGACAAGAAGTGCAGTTCTCGTACCCATTTGGATACTAACAATTTTTCTACAAACTGTACGTAGTTCCATAACTGTCGAAAATATTATAAGTTGTCAAAAACCTTTTTTCCACACGGTGTAATTGTCTAAATTGCCGTTAGTAAGAAATGCTTTAATATTGTTACAGGCCAAAATTGTAGTATTTCCTCTATCAAAAGTCATTTGATTAAGAGCAATGCGCTTGTCTTGATAATATTGTGTAGTAAGGCTGTATATATTATGAAAATGTTATGTCTTTATCGATAAAATTTGACGTTTATTGCAAATTTGATAAAGAACGTCTCCCGATTGTTTAATTGACCAACATAAATCAATCCAGGGCTGTCATAAGCTTTATCACAATATTGTTCGACTTGATCATTAACGGCAGTAAGACCAGAAGTTAACGATTTTGGAGATATGTGTAGGGGTGCAGGTACTAGAATTACAAATAAAACGGGCTTTATATTGTTGTTTGTTTGTTTTGCTTTTCGTCTACCCAGCTTTGAAAGCGGTACACTGAGTCAACATTACCCTCAATATATTAAACTAGAGTATACGAATTAGTGCTCACCGAGTTCCAATAATTCCAGAAATAAAACAGGGGAATAAGGGAATCCAGTACATAGTTGGAAGTTTGTTTTGACTTTTGTCTACCCCAGCCTTGAAAGCGATGCGTTGAGACAACATTACCCTCAATATATTAAACTACAGTATACAATTTAGTGCTCCCGAGTTCCAGAAATAAAACTTTGACGTAATGTAGTTGTCAAATAATAATTATATTATTAGCAGTTTTATCAGCAGGAACATAAACAAAATTGCTAATTCGTGGATTACTGATTTCAAATTTGGAAATGAAAATCTAGGTCTCAAAAGTATAGGGCATTGCTGTAAAGAAGTTAATACAGGACCAATGATTTAACTTTTTCCAAGCAGAAACGAAGTTCGGGTCCTTATGTTCTCTAAGACATCATTTTATACTAAATTCCTCAAGGATTGGACGATCTGAGCACGACACGCATCAATATCAATCAGTGAAGACAGTTGAGTGTTATTATCTATGCTAAGGTCAGAAACAATCTTGTTATAGTTGAATGGCGCAACCTAACTATAGACCTATTGCACTCCTTTGTACTATAGGCTTCTCTCAACACGTTTTAACTTTTTTTCAAAATATTAACATTCTAAATGCACTCCAGTCTGGTTTTGTACCAGGTGACTATGAAATTAACCAACTTGCATACCTGTGTGACCTTTTCTGCCAAGCCCTGGATTCTGGAAAGGAAATACGGGCTATTTTCTGTGATAATGTCTTTGATCTCGTTTTGGCACAAGAGACTCATAGTTAAACTAAAGGCCGCTGGTATCACTTGAAAGTTTTTCAATGGTTTGTGAATTATCTTAGTGATAGAAAACAACGCGTTGTTCTACCTGGTGTCCAATCTGACTGGAATAAAATATAAGTCAGTGTCCACCCAAGGCTCTATCTATACCTTCTCTACATAAATGATATTGTTATAGACATCAATTCAAAAATTTGCCTTTTTGCAGATGATACAGGTATATTCATTGTAGTTGATAATCCAGTTGCTGCTGCAAATACACTTAATTTCGACCTATTGAAAATGTCGGCATGGGCAGATAGATGGCTCGTTAAATTTAACCCAAACAAAATTGAATCTCTTTGCATTTCACGAAAAGTCAATTTTATTAACCATTCTCCGGTATTTATGTATAACAAAGTGATAACTGAAGACCACAAGCACCTCAGCATTTTCCTGTCAAATGATTTATCCGGCACAAACACGTTGAATACATTCAATCAAAAGCATGGCTGAGAATTAACATCATGAGAAAACTAAAGTACAGGCTTGATAGAGTGTCATTAGAAACTATTTATACTTCCTTTATCAGACCTATTTTAGAATACTGTTCGATAACCGCACACAATATAAAAAATATCAGTTAGACAAAAAACAAAAAGTGACTGCTCGTGTAGTAACCAGTGCAACGAAATTTATTTCCATTGGAAACCTTAACAAAGAAACTGGTTGAGAGACTCTTGAAGACAGGCGTCGTAAGCACAAACTGGTTTTGTTTTATAAAATGATAAACCACCTAACTACAATTTCCTCTCTGAACTTGTTCCACTTCATGCAGTAGGTAATTCTTCCAGATATCAATGCTCGTACAAACTAATACTATAACTATTTTCTCCCTTCCGTCATTCGTGAATGGAATGAGAAGTGAAGACTCGCGACAAGCCAAAACAGGTTTCTCGTTCAAAATTTCACTTAACAGTCAAAATAATAAAATTCCAAAACACTACCACTTCGGGAAAAGAAACCTTCAGATATTGCACACAAGACTACGTACTAACTTCAGCTCCCTTAACAATGATCAGTTTAACTGTTTTCCAAAAACATGGTTGATTCACCTTTTTGCGCCTGTGGTCGTGTAGAAAACGCTGAGCATTACTTCTTCCATTGCAATAAGTACAACTATATAAGAAACATTTTCCTGAATTCATTACCATGTTTACCAAATATAACATTGAAAACAGTGCTCTTTGTAGACTACCCAGAGTACACTCGTTCCTCATTTGACTCTGTCAACGTCAAAGGAAGTAGGACGAGCGGTTAGGTCACGTGATTATTCAAAAAAGGTATGACGATGTTTATAATCAACCCTTTTGTGTGCTCTTCAAAGATAAAATATAGACCTATATTAAATATTTTCAATTTTTATTTCTATGAGTTAATTTTTTTTAGTAATTTTCTGCTATCGAGCTTCGGTTTGAAATGTTTACATATGCGTTTCGATGGAGGAGACCTAAGTACGTATTATTTCTGTAGTAAACTAGTCCGGATTAAAACTAAATTGTTTTCATGCATTATTTCAAATATTGCAACCTATTTTGAAAATTATATTTACACAAGAATTAAATAACTTTCAGGCAAACATTTTCCAATTTAAAAGGTTTTACCAAAATCTTGTAATTTATGTGAGTGCCAGGAACGATAACACTGCGTAGAGATTGATAAAAGTGTAGCATACGATGCAAACATTCGTCTTTTAGACGCAGTTCATAATTATATTAAAAACACAAAACGTTTTAACTTGTAGATCGGTTCCTTTTTATATTTCATTCGTTTTGCCTATTTGAATGATGATTTCCTAAGTTCTGTTGTATTAATTTTGTTCCTTTTGTTTGTTCACTTTATTTCATTTTCTATTATATCATTTTATCATGTTTGCTAAGCATTATTCTAGTATCAGTACGTTAACATAGCTTTTGCTTTTTTCATACTTCCAGCTTGTATAATGTAAACGTATCGACTAACTACTGTTTATTATACCATCAAATGTGTACAATTAATTCCATACATAGAAGAATATCATAAGTAATTTACGTTCTAATCTTTTTTCAGCTATTGTGTACAGATGCCATGCTGTAATAACAATGAGAAATAAAATATGTTTAAACTAAGAAAGATGTTAAGTGATAGATGTACCGATATGTATTGCTATAACAGGATCATCCGAATTGCCATCGATGTTGAAGTGTGCATGTCCATCGCCGCCCACGCGTACGCTATTTCCGGTACACTGTCCATTTTCATATTCTCCGGAAATGACGTCACAGTAAGTGCCTGATGGTAGCCCCGTGTTTAGCTTTTGATTCATATGGCTACCGTCACCAACAATGGCTATAAAGCCTTTATTGCCACGTGAGAAAGCAATCTGGTAGTCCCCCAGAGCCTGCCAGTTCTGCACCGGTGTGCCGGCAACGACGTTCCTGAAGGCAACCATGTTGTACACCTGGCGCCATCTATGTTCGCACACCTAGTTGAATGATTATAATATAGCTATCATTGTGTATGATAAGCGTTCGTAGATTATATAAACACCTGGCGCCATCTTCATTCACAGATTACAATATGGTTATCATTGACTACATTCATTTAAAGCAATATATGCTATCTGCACATTACAGTGTTCCAATATCGAACCATATATCAGATTTGGCAAAACCAGCATACATGTCAGTCGTTATAGCACATGATAAACAGAGACGATATAAACGCGTCATTTTGAAAACTATGACATCATAAAGACAATAATTTACTGATCTTAGTAAAGAAAGCACATTAGCTGCATACTTAATTGTAATAATGCATAGGGATTATGTAATCCTTATGCATTAATTTGTAGTGATTTTCTTTGCTTGTATACTTATGGTAACATATGACGTCATAGTTCTCAAACCCGTTTTAGAACAACATACAAATAGTCATATGTTCTTTGCTGATCACCCGAATTTTGATAATTATTTCACGCTTTTATATGGCGGCTGATTTCTGCCATTTCATTATTTCGCCAAGAAAAGGCGATAGAACGAAAAGACGACAGAACGCCACGCGGAAAAAACAAAAGATCGACACTTCAGACGCGAAAATACGCCATTTTATATTATTATTTCGTGTAACCTTCTGTCATCTTTTCGCTTCTAATCTGTAATCTTTTGGTTCTGTCATTATTTTGTCTTTTGGTTAAGTCGTCTTTTTGCGCTGCATTTGTCGTCTTTTAGTTTAGTCGTCTTTTCGTTTTTTCATCTTTTCGTTTTGTCGTCTTTTCGTCTTTTCATTCTGTCATCTCTTCATTGTCATATTTTTGTCTTTTCGCCTTCCGGTTGACATGCGCGTTTCGGTCATAGCGGCCATTTCATGGTGGCTACTAGACGATTTTGAATTGTTGGGGTAATGGATTAGAAAATACAGGGAGTATCTGTATTCCGTTTTGTCATGCTTTCGTTCTGTCATTATGTCATCTTTTTACCCAGAATTGGTCCTCTTTTCTTTCTGTCGATTTTTCCTTCTGTCATCTTTTCGTGGTGAAATAATGAAAAGACGAAAAGATGAAACATGGCAGAAATCAGCCACTATACCATTCCAAGTAGTTCAGAACTCTCAAAAGCAAACCTGTTTTTTTGTTGAATATATGACTAAATTCTCTTTGATGTTTAAGAAATTATGTTAACTACTTACCCAGCCATTACCGCAAGTTTTATCGGCATTTACGGAAACGTCCTTAGTGCTCATGTCCCCGTTATGTGGAGGTCCTATCCAGTTGTTCCGATCATCTCCATTCTGAAAGTCTCTAAGAAAGGAAGATCACATAAGTCATTATATTCAGTTCCTAAACGGAATTGCTTGAAAGAGAATTGTATACAGACTGTATAAGATGAATTATTTACATTATCTAGACAATACGATGCAGTATTTACATGTTCTAGACAGTAACGCAAACGAGACGTGACCCATATTGACTTTCAGAAAAGTCTAGATTATCAGTATTACTATTGTGGTCTCTGTTCAAAAGTAAAATATTTAAACCTGTTCCGAGAATAACAGCTCATCCTAAGATAACATAACTGTTAAGTACCTAACTGCTGATGCGATAGTAACAATTCCTTAAATAGATGTTCATTCTAGGACAACATACCTGTTTCATGAATAGAAGCTCATTCTACAACATACCTGTTCCATGAATAGCTTCTCATTCTACCACAACATGCCTGTTCCATGAATAATAGCTCTTTCTACGACAACATACCTGTTCCATGAATAGTTGCTTTTTCTACGACAACATACCTGATCCTTGAATAGCTGCGTTTTCTACGACAACATGACTGTTCCATGAATAGTAGCTTTTTCTACGACAACATAACTTTTTCATGAATAGTACCTCTTTCTACGACAACATACCTGTTCCATGAATAGTAGCTTTTTCTACGACAACATACCTATTCCATGAATAGTACCTCTTTCTACGACAACATACCTGTTCCACGAATAGCTGCTGTTTCTACGACAACATGCCTGTTCCATGAATAGCTGCTTTTTCTACGACAACATACCTGTTCCATGAATAGTAGCTCTTTTTACAACATACCTGCTCCATGAATAGTACCTCTTTCTACGACAACATGCCTGTTCCATGAATAGTAGCTTTTTCTACGACAACATACCTGTTCCATGAATAGCTGCTTTTTCTACGATAACATGCCTGTTCCACGCATAGTACCTCTTTCTACGACAACATACCTGTTCCATGAATAGTACCTCTTTTTACGACAACATACCTGTTCCATGAGTAGTAGCTCTTTCTACAACAACATGCATGTTCTATGAATATTAGCTCATTCTACGACAACATACTTGTTCCATGAATGGCTGCTCATTCTACGACAACATACCTGTAACAAGAATAGCTGCTCATAATCCGTGGGAATCCGTAAGGATGGGCCAACATGAAAGCTGTTGCGATTTTCAATGACTTCGGATCGAAAAATGTAATGGGTGCACCTTAAAAACAGAAATACGAATTTAAGCGTGTACGATTCATGTAGATTGTGCATTACGCAAACAATGTCCCATGTTCATCGAGAAAGTTCACACCTGGGGAGTCGCATGTTTCTTTTTAATTATATATGCCGAGTGACGTCCCTACCTGGGGAGTCGCATGTTTATTTTTAATTACATATGCCGAGTGACGTCCTTACCTGGGAAGTCGCATGTTTCTTTTTAATTATGTATGCCGAGTGACCTCCCTACCTGGGGAGTCGCATGTTTCTTTTTAATTATATAAGCCGAGTGACGTTCCTACTACCTGGGGAGTCGCATGTTTCTTTTTAATTATATATGCCGAGTGACGTCTCTACCTGGGGAGTCGCATGTTTCTTTTTAATTATATATGCCGAGTGACGTCCCTACCTGGGAAGTCGCATGTTTCTTTTTAATTATATATGCCGAGTGACGTTTATAACGGATTCTAACTTTATGAACCGATGACATGGATTATTATTATTACAACTCAGTTCTACATGACAAGTGTAACACAAGCATATATGATTGAGTGCATATGTCTGTTGATTCATGGAGAACATTGCGGACAAAGAGGACAGAATCTCAAGGTAAACATTCCCCACCCATAAACAGTGCCGAAAGTTCCTGTATATTACTAAACAGTTATCCATACTCTCGTCCCTTTGTAATATTACTATTATCTAGTCATTATTTAACCAATCACACGTCTATGAATGTATACCATTAACATTACACAGAAAATACCATCCAATTTCATGTACAAAGTGATATATATATCATTCAGAAACTGTATCAACACTATTGATCACACGGATGTCACAATCACAATATCGAAATCACCGCCGAACCTTTGCTTATGGTGGCACTAGAACAAATTGCGTGTGTTCGTACATGTACCTAATTGTGGTATTAATTACAATCTTTGCACTTGTGAGCTTAAATGTGTATGATTTATTGAGAATAAATGCAGTTTTAGTAATTTCCCAAAAGACAGAGTTCAATTAAAAAAAGCCTTAGGCTTTTCGACCGGTCAAGATGCACCAGCAGACTTCATTTAACACTTTTACGTCTTACTTCAAGACATTTTCTATAGTATTTTCTGCATAACAGATTTTTTTAAAACTTTTTGTACAGTAGGTCTGTTATATATCTAGACAGAAAAGGCAAAAATAATGGTAGGTCACCATGATTGTTAAAAATTTAAAAAATAATTTGTAATGCCACCGTCATGTCAATCTGTACAAACAGTTGAACAAGTCCATGAAATAGATAAATAAGACATTTTTGAAGTCTAATAATTTATTCATTGGTCACAATTCTGCTAAAAGTGTATTAAAGTAAAGAACATTTAATTACAATAACAATTTAAAGCTCATCTTTATGTAAAACCTATATTTTTTTTACAAAATCTGTTACCACATATTATGCACAAATTAGCCGATAATGATACAATTTCCATTTTTTTTTGTACGTTCCCAATAATATAATTTGTTTAAACTTTCTAAGCACATAGTTTAACATATATAAAAACAAAATGTGCAATAAAAATGAGAGGTCCCCATGCTTGTTTAGAAAAAAAATTTAAAACCCTACCCCTATGCTAAAAGGCCAAGTTTTGTATGAAATTATATAGAAATGGTATATTTTCCTTTTTTGTTATGTTCCTAATAACATAATTTGTTCAAATTTCCTAGGCACTGATTTGAACATATATTTAGACAATATATGCAATTAAATGTATAGGTCACGATGCATATTGAGATTTAATATTGTTTGTTGGAACCGTACCATTATGCTTAAAATTTTTACAAAATGCTATATTTTTCCAGTTTTATGTATCTAATAATAGGCCTTTATTTAAATAAAGACAATAATTAATAAAAAAAATAATCAAAAAAAAAATAATTAAAAAAAAAACCATTCAAAAAACACACAAAAAGACAAAAAATACAACTAGACATCAAAAGCAACATTCCTGTAAATTTGTAGGAAAATCCATCTAATAGTTTTAGAAGAGAAGTCGCCCAAAGAAGCTGTGCATGGAAAACTACAGAAAATGCCTTTACGATAACGCTTTACGACTTACCATCACCAACGTGTCCCCTCTGGTTGTCATGGTTACTAAGAAAAACCACCATGTCTTCTGTACTCGGCATTCCCCATGCAGAACCCCATGAGCTGAGATATTTAGCCGGATTGAAATGACGTAAGAAAATATCCGCTTATTACACGCCGTATATAAAGTTGGTTACCCTCCCAGTTCTAAAGTATTCCGCCATTTTGATTGGCTCGCCACCCATGTCAATCACTTCCTGAAATATAAAGGTTTTTTTTCCGGAGCCAAATGTTCCGTTTTGGAGGTTATGAAGCCTCGAGAATATGTTTTCTAAGTCACTGGGCCACATGTGCTTTGCGGCGTCCACTCTGAAACCAGCAACGCCTATATCAATTAATTGATTCATAAAACCAGCGATCTGACCTCTCACATAGTCTTTCCCCAGTTTAAGATCTAACAACCCAAGTAGTTTGCAATTTCGGACATGCTCTGGGTCACCGTAATCGTGAACTGAACCATCGCTTGTGTGACATGACTCAGCGCCATTGCAATCCGTGCTTCCATAGGGCACGCCGGGATAGCTACAACTTCCGCCGTCAAAATGGCTGCCACCGGTTCCCGTTCCCGAACCTCCACCGGTCATGTGATTTATGACTGCATCTACATAAATTCTGTAACAAATGTTCAGTTATTAATTTAAAATAAACGTTCTACAATTGTCCTTCTCCTTCTTTTGATGTAGTTTTATTATAATAATTGTTGTTTTTTTCAATAATTAGAGTAGAGTTCGGAAGTTAAACATTTCGAAATTTCCAGATTAGTTAAGAATGATTTCCTACCTGACTCCATTTGTGTTACATACTTTCACCATGTCCTTGAACTCTTGCTCGTTTCCGCTTCTAGTAATGATATGATAGCTGACTGGCTGGTACCTCTCCCACCATGGGCGATTTGGATTGGTAACCACGGCGTTTTCGTTCGCTGGAGATACCTATTACATAACGGTAATATCACAACAGCAGCAAAAAGCAAATCAATTGATAAATAAGAACTATATCAGCTGTATGACCATATGTAAAAAAATCCTATGAGCCAAGTTAGGTTGCAGATTAAAGTTTTATGAAAATGTACATAACACTGCCGCAATAAAAATCACAGTTATTGGACATGTGTAACTACATTTCTTAGGGTAAGTTGAAAATGTGTGTAAAGTTTCATGAACAAAGGTCAAACACTTTTCAAGTTATGGCCAGTTATGAGTTTGGATAGGTTGTAGTTTAAAGTTTTATGAAAAGCAGCATAACTCTGTCGAAATAAAAATCATAGTTATTGGGCATGTGTAACGACATTTCATCGGGTAAGATGATTTTATTTTTATGGAGTGTTTCGTCATTTCAATACATGTGAGGTTATATATGACGGTCGATTTTTTATGGTGGAGGCAGACCATCAACTTTTCATGGGTAGAACCAGTATTGTACACCTCCCTCTATCCGTAAGAATCGACACTTCCTCACTTAAAGTCGTGGGATTCGAACCCGCAGCGGCGAGCATCGAGACGGTTTACAATGCAACGTCGTTAACCACTCGGCCACATAGACGCTAGATGGTGAAGTTTCATGAATATAGGTCAATAATTTTCATGCTATGACCAGATACGAGCTTGAATAGGTTGAAGGTTAAAGTTTTAAGAAAATGGGCATAAAAATTAGAGTTATTGGACATGTTTAACGACATTCTTTAGGGTAATATGAAGATGCATGTTAGTTTCGCATACATAGTTCAAATACCTTTTAAGTTATGGCCCGTTATGAGCTTGGTTGTGTTGCAGGCTGACGTTTTATGAAAAGGGGCATAACTCTGTCTACATAAAACTTAGCGTTATTGTATATGTGTAACGATAATCTTTGAAATAAGTTGAAGATGTGTTTGAATTTTATGAACATACGTAAAATACTTATCAAGTTATGGCCACTGTTGTGTTGCAGCTTAAGGTGTGACGACGACGAACTACAGACGACGGACAAAGCGATCCCATTAAGTGACTGTCATGCTACCTACGTAGACGACCCAAACATATAACCTCTTCCTTCAAAGGTCCCGTACACTATTAGAGCTAGTGTGTTTACAACTGAACAGACTTAGGTAAATTTAAATATGTTTTTATTGACTTAGAACACGTGTTAATTAGATTAACCCCAATACGTCTTTTAAGTTATTTACTAAAATAAGAAAGAAATTATATTATATTTATTTACCAGATAATTATATGTCTCGTACGCAATAACCAGGCGGTCTCGTGTATCGTAACCTACCCTAAGAGCACGTTAAAAAAAACTGGAATTTATTCGTTGCTCAGAATAGGGCAGCTTCCCGGATTCATATTTATATTTCTCTCTCTATGTTGCGGCTCTAAATGACGTATAATGTGCTGATGAGCCGTTAAACATTTGATTTGTGTGGAGTTTCACGTAATTTTCAACACATGTAAGGTTATATATGACGGTCGATGTTTTGTGGTGGAGGCTGACCACCCACTTTTCCTAGATAGAACCACATATCGACATCCGTAAAGATCGACACACCCTCACAAGTCGAGCTCAGCCGTTAAACAACATATAATTCAATTCAAATTATATATTAAAACAGCCAGTTATTTTAGTTTTTTCTCTAGACTAACCTGAGAGTCCTATATGCCAACCTGAGACCCAGACCCGTGTGCTGTAGAAGTGAGATAAAACTTTGCCCTTTTAGATACAGAATATATTTGGTCATAATACACGTTAACATTAGCCAAATAGCATAAGTGCATACGCACCTGAACACCACAGTAGTCATAAGGCCCTAAGTGCATACGCACCTGAACTCCACAGTAGCCGTAAAGCCCTAAAAAGCGCTCACACTCTTGCTTGATGTCCGTCCATTTCCACTCGAACAGATGCGTTATAGTGTCTCGTCCTGGGGCACAGTTGGGGTCACGATAGTGTACATTTGTCAGCGCTCCTGTTGTAAAACCAAAGTGTGTGTTTTTTTAATTAGTCTATGACAAACTGTGTATCGACTTAAAAAACGACCTAAGTAAAATTACAGTGTCGACAATTTACACAAGATCAAGTAATATCCATCAAAATAATTTCAAACTTAATCCCTTTTCAAATGATACTAAACTAATAAATTCGGCTAAAAATAGCTACAGCTGGTGTCGGTGCTACACGATTTTGAAAATGTTAAAAGGGTCCAGCCAATTAAACAACACACACATATAGGTTTCTTTATATCTCTGATCACTCCGAAAATATACTGCCTTCGCAAACAACGTATGTTTGTTATTAGCAATTAGCATATGTTTACATATGTTTATATGTATGTATTTGTATGACTGATTGTCAATGTTTAATGTCACGACACGAAAATGCAAATACGCATTTGTTTTACTAGTGATAATTAATACCAGATTAGCCATATGCAGTTTGGTAGCAGTTTTTCTAAAAAGGAAATGTGAAATTTAAAAACTACATTACCGTTTAGCAAGGTAAAAATCAAAAGTGCTACTCTTGTTGGCAAAACTCCTGTTCTGAGCAGAACAACACTTTGTGGTTTGCCCTTGAAGGTAAACTTATCTCACGACTAGACGTATCGTTAAATTTATACAAAGCCATATATAGTCATCAAAACAAACCCATATATATTCATCAAAACAATTTAAGGCATACAGGAAGTAAATCACTGTTATTCATGTCTGGTGTAGTCAAAAGGAGTTCCCAAATATATAATCCCAAATTTATTTTATGATAAAAGGCATTTTTTGAGTATTTAAGGCCTGTTTTTCTGGCTGAAATGACTTAATTGACTTGTTTGTGAGAGCTAAGGACCATTTGCATGGTTGTATGACGATTTTATTTATCAACTTGAAAGTTTTGAAGGTGAAAGTAGAACATATTTAAGAGGTGTCGAATGAATGCAGTTTGTTCACGGTGTCAACAAAGATCGGAATTTTATTTTCTTATATGCCACATAACCACTACTATTCTCAGCAGTTTTCTAGAGAGGAAGGTCGCATGACTAAGAATATGTATGTGAATCTTAGTTTGAACTTCATTTTGAAAAAAATGACTAACTAGAAAGCTTGGAAAATATTGCACAGGACCCAATTGGATTTGTTTTACTTCCGGTACACCTATAAGGCGGCGTAATGCGATTTTTCATTTTCTCTCGGATTCTTACCTAAACAGTATTTTACTTTTCGGAGTGACTATAGCTCTGGCAAAAAAATACTTCGCGATGTTTTAAAATGTGTTTTGACATTTTTTCGCATGTTTTTTTGCCTCGGAAAGCTGTAATTTGGAGATTCAGATTTTTTAAGTCTTTAAATGATGACCTGGAGAGACATTTTTCAATAAAACTAGGCTTGTTTGTTGTTAAAATGTAGATATTTGTATTTGCAATGATAATTCAGCATTATAATTTGCAAAAGTATAGTCGTATATATGTGACACCACCAAATCCTCCCCGTTACCCCCCTAAAATTAGACTTTCTGAGAAATTATCAGGGAGTACTGTAGGCAAAGTATGCTGGCCAGTCATAGATACTTAACTTTTAATCACAAAGCTAGTACCAGACTTGCACTTATGAGTAATTAAGATGTTTATATATGCATGTAATATCACCAAATTAAGGTATGGTGCCACAAATGCACCAAATTGCCCTGTAAATCAGATTTTGGCATGAAAATCAGCATATTTTTGCATTTATATAGCACTTTTGGGAACTAAACATCTTGATTTCTTCATGTTTACTGACTTCTTCAACCCCTAGGGTATATATATACTGAACAAATTGTCAACAAGTCGTGTTATTTTAATATTTTCTAAACGACGTAACAGAATTACCTTCCATATATTAAAAACAAATTATTTCATTATACAAACGTATTGCTTTGAATAAATTTCATGTTTGGCATTGACAAGACTTGCCCATTCTGCCATTGTTTAAAAATCGCAGACATTTATTCACAAACGATTATTATGCTCAAACAAAAACATTTCACATTTCGTAATTTTAAACCCTTTTCATTGAAATGAGAACGATTTTCGACAACCTATAACAGTATGTTCCCATCATATTTTCTTTATTTTTATCATCGACTTTATTGACCAGTGACTTTGTAGCACTAGTATTGGTCATATCTGTCATTTTATCATTGACCCCGAACATACACGGCTTTGTATTCCCGTCTATGGAAATGACATATATGTTATGTGCTAATTGTTTTTACTGAGTATATATTAAAAATGTTGGTATAAAAGTAGAACAGGAATGATACATCATTCACAGGACAGACATTCAAAATAACTCATTCAAAATAAACATAGAATTAAAGTATGCGACATCACATATAAAAGGGAAGACGATATATATGGGTATCGTCTTGTAACGGTCAGTGACAAATGGCCGCTTTTTAAACCAGATCCTAGGGTGCACCAAACCTCATTCTTACCATAGGTCACTCTGATTAAATGAAACAGTGTAAATAAAGACATCCTCCCCAGGCAATATCCTCGAACAAACTAGGCAACATTAACAAGCAATATAAGTAAAACACAAAGATGATCATGTATATAAGAATTTTAAAAAAAGCCTTAAAGCGAGTAATCAGTGCCTTGGCAGAAGCCATAGCAACAAGGTATTAAAGCGTTCAGGACACGAGAAGACAAGATTGAAGACAAACATTCAACGTTATCATCCCTTTCAGGATCTATATCGGATCCAGCACCGCACAATCAACGCGGCAAACATAGTGGCGAACTGTAAATGGGTCAGCCACTAAACATGCAGTGCGTTGCAAAGTCATAGGGTCATAACCTCTTTTGACAACATTTCGAATAAATTTAAGAAAGATAGTATGAAGGTGATCATGACCAGTGATATTGCCAAAAACAAGAGGGCCAAGATGGCCCTGAATCGATCACCTGAGGATCTTTGCAATGATGAAAAAAGTGTCCTCTCGCAAATGCTGATTAAAGATGTGTTTAAATCTTTCCTTATGTAAGTCTAAGTAAAAACATGCAAAATCTCTACATACAAACTTTGGACCCCAGGAGTTGCAGTCATCTTTGACCCTAGGGACTTAAAATGAGAAAACTTGATAGACCATGGGTTAGAGATAATTAATAATAATAAAGAACAAGAGAACAAATGGGCATGTGGATGCTTTACAAGCTAAAATGGCTCTTATATCAAGGGGCTCTTGTAGTTTGAGAAGAATATTTTTTAGTATTTCCCTATACAAGTCTATGTAAAACATTTGACCCCTGGGGTGGGGCTAAATGTTACCCAAGGATCGCCATTTGAACAAAACTCGGTAGAGATTATATAAACCTATAGCAAACGAAAAACATTAAACCTCTGGCTCATGCAAAAATATGCAAAACTTTATATACAAAGTTTAGAAAAAATAAACAAAAGAAAAAATTCATACAAACAGGTAACGATAATAAAAATGAAGAATAATTCTTTTTTACCGCTAGTGGCAATATAAACCCACAGCCTTAGCTTCCCAGTGTACAAGAAGTAATTAAAATAAGTGTCTATGGTGGCCATCTTCGATGTCGTGTTAACCTAATTTTAACAATTTGAAAAACATTCACCTAAGGAGCATCCGTGTGAAGTTTGGTCGATACTGACCAATCTGTTTCTGAGAAGAATATTTTTAAAACAAATGTCCCCAGGTAAGTCTTTGTAAAATATGTAACCTCCGGGGTGGGGCCAAACGAGCCACGCAGGATCACCATTTGATATAGAGGACCATAAGCTTATAGTAAATGCAAAATATTAAACCTCTGGCTCTTGAAGTTTCAGAGAAGATTTGTTTTTAATATTTCTTTACAGAATTCTATACAAAACATGTGACCCCTGGGTTGGAGTAAAATGTGACACCGGGGTCACCATTGAACAAACTTGGTAGATGACCATAAACTGATAGCAAATACAAAATATTAAACCTCTGTCTCTTGCAGTTTTAGAGGAGAAGATTTTTTTCTTAAGTTTTCCCTATACAAGTCTATGTAAAACATGTGACCCCTGGGGCGGGGCCAAATGTGACCACAGGGTTACAATTTAAACAAACTTGATAAAGGAAAATAAGCTTATAGTTAATGCAAAACATAAACCCCTGGCTCTTGGAGTTTCAGAGAAGACGATTTCTGTTTTTCGCGTGTATAAGACTATGTAAAACTGTGACCCTGGGGCGGGGCCAAATTTGACCCAGAGTCACCATTTGAACAAACTTAGTAGCAGACCATACGCTGATGCTACATGTAATACTTTTTTTTTTTTCCTATACACTTAGTACATTTGAAAACGCAACATTTTTGACTTTCATATATTTTTTATCTACGCGGTTTTCGTTCAAACAAACATTGTATTTTAGGAAAGTATACATATTTCTTTGTGCCTATTGTTAAAATCTAACAATTTAGAATTACACAAGAGTTACACTACCTGAAACACTGAAAACACATTTTGCACGAGATTTGGAATAATCACGACATAAGCAAGTTTATTTTTATTTATCTTAAAAGCGCTAACATCGGTATGGTATAAAAACACAACATGATTTGATTTTATTCACAAATCATTATGCTACGTTTAGCTGAACATGTGCGAAATCAGGCTATTGGGGTGACGGCTGTTGGTGCCACTACCAGAGAGGTAGCGAGACGACTTCGCTGCCATGTCTCAACTATATCTAGGCTACAGACATGCTACCAACAGACAGGCACTGTCCGGGACCGTTCTAGACCAGGCAGGCAGCTAGTAACCACCCCCAGACAGGACATCAGACTGAGGGTATCACATCTCAGAAACAGATTCCTGCCAGCTTCTGATACAGCCAGACACACGATTGGTACTCATGGGTATGTGTTTTCATCCACTATAACCAATAAGCATTGTCACTTTTTTCAAATTACTAAAAATAAAATTGCCTTATTTTCAAATTTTGAATGGTGGTGCGTCACCTTTTTTGTGCAGAATGCATTCTAATTCAGCCATAATTGGTTTGTAAGTAGGCCAATAAACGTAACAACGGCAAAAACAGCATAAATGTCATAAATTAAAAAAAAAAAGGTGAAAATGTTAGATTTTTTTTAATTTTTGATGGTTCGTTTCATTTCAGACGCACAATAAATGACTTGAAGCGACGTGTTTATGGCCGCGTAAACCCCTCTACCACACCGCAGGAACTTCGTGTAGCGCTACAAGACGAATGGCAGCGTATGCCACAGCAAGTGATTGCATCCAAAATACTGTCTATGCACCGTAGATGTTAAGCTTTAATAGACGCTCGTGGTGGCACACTCGGTATTGAAAGTGTTTATTTTAATTTGGATAGGGGTTATTGAACCGTTGATTTTCATATGAAATATATTGATGTTGGCAATGAAATTTTGACCATCTATTAAATCATGATTAAATATATACTACATGAAATTGCATTGTTCTAGCTTTTATACTTTTCAAAAAATTACAAAAACCAAAGTGTTGCGTTTTCAAATGTACTGAGTGTATGTCTATGAAAAACATGCAAAATCTCAATATACAAACTTTGGACCCCCGGGGCATGGTCATTTATAACCCCGGGGACTTCATTTGAACAAACTTGATAGTCTTGGCATTAGCGATCATGTTTAAGATTTCTACCATATATGGTAATAGCGGCCAGCTTGAATGTCGCGCTGACCTAATTTTAACCAATCTAAAATGCCTTCATCAAAGGATCATCCACGTGAAATTTGGTCAAAATTTGCCAAGCGGTTTCTGGGGAAAAGTCGTTTGAAGCAAAGGTTAACGACGACGGACGGACGACGGACGGACGACGGACGAAGAGTGATCACAATAGATCACCTTGCGCTTTCGACTCAGGTGAAAAAAAAATCATTTAAAATAAACAACACTTATAATCAAAGTATGCGACACCACAAACATAAAAGGACTGATAATATATAGGGGTAATTTCTCTTATTCAAAAAACATTCGCTAGAAAAAATACTACATTTTTGGCATGAAATAATATTAAAGCGTTCTTTACTAACGGCAGTTTAGACAATTATAATATGTGGAATTGCTATGAAGTTTGTGAAGCACTCATCTTCCTATTAGATAATATTTTCCTCAGGTATGGAACCACCGTGTATAGACAAATTGTTGGTATCCCTATGAGTACGAACTGTGCACCACTTGTCGCAGATTTGTTTTTATTTTGCTATGAGATTTCATGTAGGGTCTTTCATCAGATACCCAGACAGATGTTATTGAAGTCTTTAATGACACCTCTCGGTATCTGGATGACATATTTAACAGAGACAACCCTTTCTTTCCAACTATGGTTAATGATAGTTATCCTTAAGAACTTCAGCTTAACAAAGCTAATATATCTGATAATAACGCTTCTTTTCTTGATTTATATCTCTCGATTGAAAATGGTGAAATAAATTAGCAAAATTTATGACAAGAGAGATGATTTTAATTTTGACATTGTTAATTATCACCACGTGGATGGGGATGTACCCCGAGCAACTTCTTATGTGGTGTATGTGTCTCAACTTATTCGTTTTTCAAGAGCTTGTACTCGAATTGAGGACTTTAATATTCGTAATCTTTGTATAACTAAACAGCATCTCAATCAGAGTTACCGTTACCATAAACTTCGTAAAACCTTTGCAAAATTGTATTATAGTAACCTTGATCTTCTTTCCAAATATAAAATTTGACCGGACATAACCTCTTTTGATAAACTTTTTAACAAGTTTAACAAAGATAGTATGAAAGTGATCATGACCTAGAATCTTACGAAGTTAATAAATCACATCACCATAGAAGTCAGGTTGTGATAGTCCTTGTCGCAGAAGAGTCCTTAAATTACTTTTATATTTGGAAAGAAGATCAGGGTTACGATTATAAAATTTTGCAAAGGTTTTACGAAGTTTATGGTAACGGTAACCCTGATTGAGTAACTTTTTAGTTATACAAAGATTAGAAAAACGAATATGTTGAGACACATATACCCCATAAGAAGTTGCGCGGGGAACATCCCCATCCAAGTGGGGATAATTAACAATGTCAAAATTAAAATCATCTCTCTTGTCATAGATTTTGCTAATTATTTTACCATTTTCAATCGAGAGATCTAAATCAAGAAAAGAAGCGTTATTATCAGATATATTAGCTATTGCTTTTGCCTTCTTGTTTGTCTGTTTGCGTGTTTGTTTCTATGTTTTGTGGTTGACTGTCCTCCTTGAATGCTACTTTCCCTGTCCGATCTTTTTATATTTCTTTTTAAAGGTCAGTGACAAATGGCCGCTCTTTAAACCAGATCCTAGGGTGCACCAAAGCTCATTCTTACCATAGTGTCTATCCAGTCGCAAATTTTTTTTTCCACGCATTGTAAAAAATGCAAAAATTGTAGTATTTTCTCTAGCAAAGGTGTTTTGATTAAGAGCACTAAGGTTGCCTTTGATAAGGTTGTGTGTAGTAAGGGTGTATATATACTGTAGTTCAATGAAACAAATCTTTTAAAGTTAGATTTTGACGCATTTTGGACAAATATGATACAATCCATATAACCAGTCGACATTTAAACATTTTACGTGCATATCAGGATTTAGCGCATTCGACATTTCCGTTTTATTCAGTAACCTTGCATAAATAAATCATTTTCTTTAAAAACAGTCATTGCATAATACTGTCAGAAGTCAAACAATACAAAAGCCAGTAAAACTAATTGGAATTTATTCCGAGACAGATTAATGCAGTTTGAAATTTAATGGAACAGTTTTCTTTTTATGACTATCCATAGAAAACAATGTTAAATGACAAGGTAAATAACTGCATAACTGCTTGTCATAAAAGCCTACAAATTAACATGTAAGACAAGTTGTTGTCATATGCATGCCATCCTCGGGATGGTTAAAATTCGCTCCTGTTGATGTTTATGAATACTGAGTTCTGCTCAACCCGGGGCTAGAGGGCGTGAGCGGTAGCTAGCATAATTCACTACCGCTCACGAACAGTCTCAATCAAACCGAGACTGCAATATTTCGTATGTGTCGTGCTCGGCCGTTTCCAAAGGTCTATTATCATACTCTTTATTTATAGCACAGTGGCGTTGCTTGTGCAGTGTGGCGACAGTAAAACGTCTCCCCGCGCTTGCAATCAGTACTGTTATTCATTCGATCTTTGGAGATCGCTAAGCACGATACTTATATTTAGTGATCCGTGGTACATTTTCAATTTCTTTTGTTTTCTTACTTAATTTTCGATTCGGCGGTTCCACTATTCCGGACGATAAAAGGCTCTGGGTATTGTTTAACCACTCATAGGATATGTTTTTTTGTTTTTGTTTTTGATAATTTTATTTAGACACTTGTGTACATACATACATGATATAAATATGTGTACATGCATACATGATATAAATACAAACACATTTTAGGCAAAAATTGCATATAAGAATACATTCGATGAAACTAGATTGAGAAGAACAGACATGGAATGAAATCTGTACAAACTAAAGTAACATTAATATACACCTTTAAAGCATCAGTATTAAAAGGTGGAATAAACGTTGTGAATGTTATGGTTTAATTGTTAAAGATATTATTCACAGTGTTCCATCTCGCCTTAATAGCATTAGATTTCTTTTCAGGGTACATATATAATGAGAATAATTCAAGGTGTTTATATCTCCTCAATAAAAACGCTATAATTTGGGAGACATTGTTTCAGTTTACAGGAGTAGACATAACTTTTAAAAATGAGAAGACAAATATTAATTATCGAGTGAATGACGTTTTCATTCTGTTCAACATATAGGAGGATTTCCTGGGGCTTTATTTGCACATCAATACCACATTGATTCTTGATTTTTTCAAAAAAACGTAAAAGGACATTTTTTGGATACATACATTCATAAAATAAATGTAAAACAGTTTCTTTCGAGTTGTTACAAAACGTACAAAGTTCTGTTTCGGACATTTTGCACTGATAAAGTTTGGCATTGGTAAACAAAATACGATGAAATATTTTGAACTGCAGGCTCTGCAGATAGGTATCATCAGTTATTTTAAAATTTTGTTCGTATAAAATTTCCCAGTCCTCAGTTTGTAAGGCTATTCCAAGTTCTTTATTCCATTTTTGCTGGGATTTGTTAGGTGTTTCTGCAATATTTTTTAAGAATTCTGGATTAAAAGTAAAGTTAACCTTTTTTGTTGCCTTTAATTTGTTGATATTTTTATTTATAGGATGTTCAATTCTAGTTTCATGTTTAATACTTGTTTTCCATGTATTTGGAATTGCATTGAGTAGACCATAGTATATAGTAAATGGAATCCGTATGTCATATTTATCTGAAAATTCTGTATAGGACAATAAGTTGCACTGTTCACTAACAATGTCATTTATAAAGAACACCTCCTTTTGACAAAAAGCTTTAACGATATTTAAATCCCAGGTTAAAGCAATATTTGAGTTATAAAATAAAGGTTCTGATAACATTTCAATTGCGTTTGTTATACATTCACAGTCTAAACAAGCCCATGAATGCATTACATTTTTCCGAAAACTATTTTGATAGTTTGCTATTTTATTAATTCCATCTTTATGGAGATACCACACTTTATATCCACCAAACTCGTCTAGATCATTTAGAACAAGTGTTTTCCACGGTGAGAATATTTCAGGATCTAAAAGTTTTTTAACCCATACTAGTTTCAGTGACTGGCTTAGTGATTTTATATGTGGAAACTTAAGACCACCGTTTTTTATTGAATTTATTATAACCGTTCGTTTAATCTTATCCATTTTCCCCGACCATAAGAAATTAAGTAAAATATTTTGAAATTCTTGGAAAATATGATCTGGGGGGTCAGGAAGGACAGTTAAGCAGTCAATTATGATGGGAAGTGCAAGCGTTTTGATAACTGTTGTTTTGCCAATAAGCGTAAGATTTCTAAAAGACCAGTCGTTTAACAGATTTTTCATTTTATTAAGTTTATCATGATAATTATTTATAAAATAGTTGTCTTTATCTAAGTTATAAGTTATTCCTAGAATTTTAAAATCTCCTTTATAATTCCAGATCACTGGTTTATCAGTATGAAGTTTTTCGCGACAACCTTTTCTTGCTCCTATCCATATAATTTGGGTTTTGTGAAAATTTACTTTTAAACCGGAGCAAAGGTAAAATTTGTCCACTATTTGAAGGGCATTATTTAATGATTTTTCATCATCCTCCAGAAAAAGAGAGGAGTCATCAGCATATTGGTTTAATAAATATTCAGAGTCTCTTACACGTATACCATTTATATCGGGGTGATATTTCAAAGCAGCATCATAGGATATGTTGTCTTCTTTTTAATGTAGTCTTTTGGCTGTTATTTGTGATACGCAGGCTTCGTAACCGCTGCTCCCAACTAAATTCCTTTTTGTTTATTTTGCTCTTCGGGGCATACAATTATAGTAGATCCTGGGACAATACACCGCTGAATATAGGGGATGAAATAAAGATACAAATATTGCTATATCCACCGCCATATGCTTGCCATCTTCGGCATGGTTAACATTCTCTACTGTTGATTTTTATGAATATTGAGTTCTGCTCAACCCGGGGCTAGAAGAAGGCGTGAACGGTAGCTAGCATATTCACTACCGCTCACGAACAGGCTCAATCAAACCGAGACTGCAATATTTCGTATGTGCCATGCTTGGCCGTTTCCAAAGGTCCAGTATCATACTCTTTTTTTAGGTATCAATATTCAGTCTTATAAAATAGAAAATATTGGTTCAGTAGTTTTATTCCAAATGGTTTGCGAATAATCCAACAGCATAAACATATGGAGTTAATGGTGCGTTTTCATTGACCGTCAGTATATTATAGGCAAGTCTTTATAGATGCAACTTGACACTCATTGCAGATTTTAGCAAGAACGCCTCCTGATTATTTAACTGCATGACCAGCATAAATTAATCCACGACTGTCATACGCTTTAGCACAATATTGCTCAACTTGATCTCAAGCGCCAGTAAGACCAGAAGTTAAACGTTGGAGATTTGTCATGGTGCAGGCACTAGAATTAGACATATTAGAAATAAAAAGGGCTTTATATTATTGTTTGTGTAATTTGGGAATCCAGTACATGTTTGCAAGTTGGATTTGCTTTTCGTCTACGCCACCTTTGAAATCGGTGCACAGAGTCAACATTACCCTCAATATATTAAAATAGAGTATACGAATTAGTGCTCCCGAGTTCCAGCAATACAACATTGACGTAATGTACTTGTCAATAATAATTACATTATAAGCAGTTTTAACTGCAGAAACTTAAACAAAAGTTCTATGTAATTCTTTGATTACCGATTTCAAATAATGAAACGAAAATCTAGGTCTCAAACGTAGAGGAAAACAAGGTAATAAGGGGCCTATGCTTTTTAGAATGAACTGTTTCTATATAGAAATGGATTTCGGGTCCTTATGTTCTCTACGACATCATTTTATACTAAAAACCCTCCATAGATTGGGCGATCTGAGCACGACACGCATCAAAATCAATCAGTTGAAGCAGTCGGACCTTGAGAAAACAAATGCCGAAAACGATCTACAATATTAAAATTACCAATGATGATATGACCAACCGGAGCAGAGCAAAATTTGTTCTTTTTTACAATGACATTTATTATGAGTGTTATGTTCTATGATAAGGTCAGAAACAATGTTGTTATAGATGAATGGCGTTACCCTTATAGTAATAAAAAAGATGCGTTTACAAGCAGTACAAATATTGCGTGAAAGGAATACCAAAAATGTAGATATACAAATCGAACGGGAAATGCGGAATTCATTAACAACTGTCCATCAAAACAAACAAAATGTTATTAATATTATTGCTTTTTTGTTTAAAAGTGGGTATTAATATTGGGTAAAATGGAAGATGAAGAACTAAGAAAGGAAGGTGTTAAGTGGTAGGTGTACCGATATGTATTGCTATAACAGGATCATCCGAATTGCCATCAATGTTGAAGTGCGCATGTCCATCGCCGCCCACATGCACGCCCTTTCCAGTACACTGTCCATTTTCATATTCTCCGGAAATGACGTCACAGTAAGTGCCTGATGGTAGCCCTGTGTTTAGGTTTTGATTCATATGGCTTCCGTCACCAACAATGGCTATAAATCCTTTATTGCCACGGGAGAAAGCAATCTGGTAGTCCCCGGGAGCCTGCCAGTTCTGCACCGGTGTGCCGGCAACGACGTTCCTGAAGGCAACCATGTTGTACACTTGGCGCCATCTATGTTCGCACACCTGGTTTGATGATTATAATATACTGATAAAAACAAGTTTAGCAAGTAAATAACATATCAATCCCGTTGAACAATTCTAGAATATGTGTAGAAGCGGTCATGGGCAATATATCTTACCTAATTATCAGTTATATTAAGGAATAAGTCTCAAAAGAAATATGCGAAAACAATAGGAACATGTGGTAATCTACATGGTTTACAACAATTATAATTATAAAAGTAGGTAGTTTCACAAATGGTAAACTTTGGTTCCCTATATCTTTATAATGGCAAGGAAATTGTCGATTGTTTTAGCGGTTTTTATAAATGGAGTTCTATACCAGTAATTTTTAGTGTTTAATCTTGCTCTTTTAATACTTAGTTGTATTTTTAAATGTGAAATAGTATATTTTAACTATACGGGAGATAACTCTGATACTTACATTAGAAATACAAACAATAGGCAAAAAAGAAGATCAATCTAAGTCATGCTGATGATTTATAATACTTCACAATATAAAATAACAGTACATTTATTTAAGCTAGATGTGCATAATAAGGGCTTGCTAAACTTGTTTTTTAGTATAGCTATCATTGTGTATGATAAGCATTCTTAGATTATTAAACAAATGGCGTTATCTACGTTCACAGATTATAAAATGGTTGTCATTGTGTATGATAAGCGTTCGTAGATTACATAAACACCTGTCGTCATTTACGTTTACAGATTATATATGGTTATTATTGCTGATTTTTATCGATATGACGTATAATTATGGTAACATATGACGTCATAGTTCTCAAACCCGTTTTAGAACAACATACAAATAGTCATCTGTTCTTTGCTGATCACCCTAATTTCGATAATTATTTCACGCCTTTCTATGATGGCTGATCTCTGCCATTTCATTAGTTCGCCAAGAAAGGCGACAGAACGAAAAGTCGACAGAACAAAGGTCGACACTTCAGCCGCGAAAAGACGCCATTTTATATTGTTATTTCGTGTAACCTTCTGTCATCTTTTCGCTTCTAATCTGTAGTCTTTCGGTTCTGTTATTATTTTGTCTTTTGGTTCTGTCGTCATTTTGCGCTGCATTTGTCGTCTTTTCGTTTTGTCGTCTTTTCATTTTTTTCATCTTTTTGTTTTGTCGTCTTTTCGTTCTGTCATCTCTTCATTGTCATCTTTTTGTCTTTTCGCCTTCCGGTTGACATGCGCGTTTCGGTCATTGCGGCCATTTCATGGTGGCTACTAGACGATTTTGAACTGTTGGGGAAATGGATCAAAAAGACACGGAGTATCTGTATTCCGTTCTGTCATGCTTTCGTTCTGTCATTATGTCGTCTTTTCACTCAGAATGGGTCGTCTTTTCGTTCTGTCGTCCTTTCCTTCTGTCATCTTTTCGTGGTGAAATAATGAAAAGACGAAAAGATGAAACATGGCAGAACTCAGCTACTATACCATTCCAAGTAGTTCAGAACTCTCAAAAACCCTTTTTTTGTTTGTTTGAATATATGACTAAATCCTCTTTGATGTTTAAGAAATTATGTTAACTACTTACCCAGCCATTACCGCAAGTTGTATCGGCATTTACGGAAACGTTCGTAGTGCTCATGTCCCCGTTATGTGGAGGTCCTATCCAGTTGTTCCGGTCGTCTCCATTCTGAAAGTCTCTGAGAAAGGAAGATCACATTATATTCAGTTCCTAAACGGAATTGCTTGAAACAGAATTTTATACAGACTGTATAAGATGAATTATTTTCATTATCTAGACAACACGATGCAGTATTTACATTGTCTAGACAGTAACGCAACCGAGACGTGACCCATATTGACTTTCAGAAAAGTCCAGATTATCAGTATTACTAGTGTGGTCTCAGTTCAAAAGTAAAATACTTAAACCTGTTCCGAAAATAACAGCTCATACTAAGACAACATATCTGTTAAGTACATAACTGCTGTAGAAACAATTCCTTAAATAGCTGTTCGTTCTACGACAACATACCTGTTCCATGAATAGTAGCTCATTCTACAACATACCTGTTCCATGAATAGCTTCTTTTTCTACGACAACATACCTGTTCCATAAATAGTTGCTTTTTTCTATTTTCTACGACAACATGCCTGTTCCATGAACAGTAGCTCTTTCTACGACAACATACCTGTTCCATGAAAAGTAGCTCTTTTTACGACATCATGCCTGTTCCATGAATAATAGCTCTTTCTACAACAACATCCCTGTTCCATGAATAGTACCTCTTTCTACGACAACTTGCTTGTTCCATGAATAGTAGCTCTTTCTACGACAACATGCCTGTTCCATGAATAATAGCTCTTTCTACGACAACATTTCTGTTCCATGAATAGTACCTCTTTCTACGACAACATGCCTGTTCCATGAATAGTAGCTCTTTCTATGACAACATACCTGTTCCATGAATAGTACCTCTTTCTACGACAACATGCCTGTTCCGTGAATAGTAGCTCTTTCTACGACAACATACCTGTACCATGAATAGTTCCTTTTTCTACGACAAGATGCCTATTCCATGAGTAGTACCTCTTTCTACGACAACATACCTGTTCCAGGAATAGTTGCTTTTTCTACGACAACATACCTGTTCCATGAATAGCACCTCTTTCTACGACAACATACCTGTTCCATGAATAGTAGCTCTTTCTACAACAACATACCTGTTCTATGAATAGCTGCTTTTTCTACGACAACATGCCTGTTTCATGGATAGTACCTCTTTCTACGACAGCATACCTGTTCCATTAATAGTACCTCTTTTTACCGTCATAACGACAACTTACCTGTTCCATGAATAGTAGCCCTTTCAACAACAACCTGATTATTCCATGAATATTAACTCATTCTACGACAACATAAATGTTCCATGAATGGCTGCTCATTCTACGACAACATACCTGTACCAAATATAGCTGCTCATAATTCTTGGGAATCCGTAAGGATGGGCCAACATAAATGCTGTTGCGATTTTCATTGGCTTCGGATCGATAAATGTAATGGGTGCACCTTAAAAAAAAGAGATACGAATTTAAGCATGTTTGATTCCTGTAGATTATGCAGTACGCAAATAATGTCCCAGATTCATCGAGAAAGTTCACAACAAGAAAATGTGTAACCGTTTTCCTATATATAGTGTTGAAGATTTGTCTCCAAATATACAATATAAACATCACCGGCGAACGGTTGCTTGTGGTGGCAGTAGAACAACCTTTGGGCTTGTGAGCTTAAATGTGTATGATTTATTAAAAATAAATGCATTTTTATTCCCAAACGACAGAGTTCAATTAAAAAAATCATTAGGCTTACCGGCCGGTCAAGATGCAACAGCAAAAATATATTTAACACTTTTACGACTTACCACCACTACCGTGTCCCCTCTGGTTGTCATGATTACTAAGAAAAACCACGACGTCTTCTGTACTTGGCATTCCCCATGCAGAACCCCATGAGCTGAGATATTTAGCCGGATTGGAATGACGTAAGAAGATATCAGCTAATTTCACGCCGTATATAAAGTTGGTTACCCTCCCAGTTCCAAAGTAATCCGCCATTTTGATTGGTTCGCCACCCATGTCAATCACTTCCTGAAATATGAAGGGTTTCTTTCCGGAGCCAAATGTTCCGTTTTGGAGATTATGAAGCCTCAAAAATATGTTTTCTAAGTCACCGGGCCACATGTGCTTTGCGGCGTCCACTCTGAAGCCAGCAACGCCCATATCAATTAATTTATTCATAAAACCAGCGATCTGACCTCTCACATAGTCTTTTCCCAGTTTAAGATCTAACAACCCAAGTAGTTTGCAATTTCGGACTTGCTCTGGGTCACCGTAATCGTGAATTGAACCGTCGCTTGTGTGACATGACTCATCGCCATTGCAATCCGTGCTTCCATAGGGCACGCTGGGATAGCTACAACGTCCGCCATCAAAATGTCTGCCACCGGTTCCCGTTCCCGAACCTCCACCGGTCATGTGATTTATGACTGCATCTACATAAATTCTGTAACACATATTCAGTTATTAATTTAAAAGAAACACTCTATAATTTTACTTCTCTTTGTTTTAATGTTGTTTATAATAATTGTATTTTTCAATAATTAGAGTAGAGTTCGAAAGTCTATCATTCAGTTAAACATTTCGAAATTTCCAGATTAGTTAAGAATGATTGCCTACCTGACTCCATTGCTGTTACATACGTTCACCATGTCCCTGAACTCTTGCTCATTTCCGCTTCTAGTAATGATATGATAGCTGACTGGCTGGTACCTCTCCCACCATGGGCGATTTGGATTGGTAACCACTGCGTTTTCGTTCACTGGAGATACCTATTACACAACGGTAATATGGCAACATCAGCAACAAGCAAATCAAATGAAAAAGAAGAACGGTATCAGTTGTATGACCATAGGTCAATATTTTGCTATGAGCCAGGTTAGGTTTGAGATTAGGTTGCTGGCATGTGTAACGACATTTCTTAGGGTAATATGATTGTATTTGTATTTTCAACACATGTCAGGTTATATGACGGTCGATTTTTTGTGGTGGAGGCAGACCACCCACTTTTCCTATGTAAGACAAGTACACCTCCCGCTATCCGTAACAATCGACACTTCCTCACTTACAGGATCGAGCTCCCATTGGGATTCGAACCCGCAGCGGTGAGCGTCATACGGTTTACAGCGAAACGTCGTTAACCACTCGGCCACGAAGACGCTATATGGTTAAAGATGTGTGTGAAGTTTAATGAACATAGGTTAATAATTTCAAAGTTATGGCCAGTTACGAGCTTGGATAGGTTGCCGGTGAAAGTTTTATGAACAGGAAAAGAAATATAAAAGATCGGACAGGGAAAGTCGCATTCAAGGAGGACAGTAAACCACAAAACACAGAAACAAACACGCAAACAGACAAACAAAAAGGCAAAAGCAATAATAAATGAAAACGACATCACAAACACAAAAAGGGTTGACAATAGGGCTACCGCCTTGGAACGGTCAGTGGCAAAGTAGGCAACTGGGGGTTTAAACCGGTTCTAGGGTGCACCAAACCTCACACTTACCCTACTGTCATCCCATTAAAACAGGACAGTGTAAATAAAGAAATCCCCGCCATGATCTAATCTCTAACCAACAAGGCAGCATCAATAGGCAATATAAGTAAAACACAAATATGCTCGTGTAAATATAATACAAAAAAACAATAGCCTAGAAAGCCACAATGAAGGTACTCAATGACTTTGCAGAAGCCAGAGCAGTAAGAGAATAAACCATTAAGGGCACGACAAGAAAGATCATGGACAACATCAAACGCCACCGTCCCAATGGGCTTTAGGTAGGCGTCATCACAGGGTCCACAGCCTGTCCGGTCATCGTACAATTAAAGAGGAAAGCATAGTGGCGAACTGTAAAAGGGTCCACCACCAAGCATGCAGTACGTTGCAAAATGATAGGGTCATAACCTCTTTTGATAAACTTTTTAACAAGTTTAACAAAGATAGTATGAAAGTGATCATGACCTAGAATCTTACGAAGTTTATAAATCACATCACCATAGAAGTCAGGTTGTGATAGTCCTTGTCGCAGAAGAGTCCTTAACTTACTTTTATATTTGGAAAGACGATCAGGGTTACGATAATAAAATTTTGCAAAGGTTTTACGAAGTTTATGGTAACGGTAACCCTGATTGAGTAACTTTTTAGTTATACAAAGATTACGAATATTAAAGTCCTCAACTCGAGTACAAGCTCTAGAAAAACGAATAAGTTGAGACACATATACCCCATAAGAAGTTGCTCGGGGAACATCCCCATCCAAGTGGGGATAATTAACAATATCAAAATTAAAATCATCTCTCTTGTCATAGATTTTGCTAATTATTTTACCATTTTCAATCGAGAGATCTAAATCCAGAAAAGAAGCGTTATTATCAGCTTTGTTAAGCTGAAGTTCTTTAGGATAAATATAATTAACCATAGTTGGAAAGAAAGGGTTTGCAATGTTCAATATGTCATCCAGATACAGAGAGGTGTCATTAAAGGCTTCAATAACATCTGCCTGGGTATCTGGTGAAAGACTCAACATGAAATCCCTTTCATAGCAAAATAAGAACAAATCTGCGACAAGTGGTGCACAGTTCGTACCCATAGGGATACCAACAATTTGTCTATAAACGGTGGTTCCATACCTGACGAAAATATTATCTAATAGGAAGATGAGTGCTTCACAAACTTCATAGCAAGTCCACATAGTATAATTGTCAAAACTGCCGTTAGTAAAAATCTCTTTTATATTATTACATGCCAAAAATGTAGTATTTTCTCTAGCAAATGTTTTATGAATAAGAGAAATTAGCTTGTCTTTAATAAGGTGATGTTGTAAGTTTGTATATAGTGTAGAGAAGTCATAAGTGCTTATTGATGAAACTTGACCTTTCTTGAACATTTTATCAAGAACGTCTCCTGAATTTTTTATAGACCAAAATAAATTAATCCCAGAGTTTTCATAAGTTTTACCACAATATAGTTTAACGTGATCTTAAACGGCAGTAAGACAAGAAGTTAAAAGTTTGGAGATGTTTGTTGTGGTGCAGGCACTAGAATTCGAAATAAAGCGAGCCTTATATGGATTTTTATGTAATTTAGGAATCCAGTACATAGTAGGCAGTTTATTTTGCTTATCGTTTACACCAGCCTTGAAAGTAGTGCACCGAGTGATATGTGCGGAAACAACATCATCCTCGGTAGAATTAACTGGAGTATAAAACATTGACGTAATGTAGGCGTCAAACAATAATTACATTATTAGCTGCTTTATCTGCAGGAACTAAAACAAAATTTATTATGAAATTCCTGAATTCCCGATTTTAAATTACGAAAGGAAAATCTAGGTCTCGGAGGAAGTAAAGAGGGGATAGCATTATAAAAGTTAATACGTGTATCTATAATTTTCAGAATTGACTTTTTCCAAGTAGAAAGTGAGTTTGGGTCCGCATGTTCTCTACGACACCATTTGATATTAAAATCTTCAATGGACTGGGCGATCTGGGCACGACAGGCATTACAATCAATAGTTGAAGGTAATCTATATTTAGGACCTTTCGAAAACAAATGCCGAATACGTTTATCAATAATATCAAAATTACCAGTGATAACATGACCTGCTGGAGCATAGCAAAATTTTGATGTGTTGCATTCACATTCCTTAGGAGTATTATGTACTATATCAAGGTCAGAAACTATTTTGTTGTAGTTGAAAATAATATTTCTAATAGGCTTTTTATACTTATAACAAATTACAGGACTTTCAGAATTTTTGAAATATTTTGGGATAGAATCAACTACATGAGTATCTCGAAAAATACTAGGCATGAAATCAATACCTTTGTATATATATAGTAGTTTTAGAAAATGTCTGACGTGATCAGATTCCTTGTCAATATGGAGTCGGAGAACATGTTGTGTATAACTTTGAACTATGGAAGCAGTGTTATACAAGGGATCTGTACGAATGAAAATTTTGTCGGCTTCCTCGTCGATCAACTTTAGTGATGAAATGGACAAAGAGGTAAGCCGCGAAAGCATAGAGTGCTTTCCAGACTGTTTAAAGATGGTATGTAAATCAGTGACAGAAATAATTACACGAGATTTACGTTTGATGTTACCATTACGCCTAAGACCATGAGACCTAGCTTTACGCTTTCGGATAGAAAATATAGAAAAAATGTCAATATTAGGATCTTTAGAAATATTTCCTTCTTGATAAATATTGTCATAAAGGCCGAGTGGATAAGGTGTCTAAAAGTTTTTCATCCACTTAAGTTCTGCAATATGTCTAGCTTTTATTTTAAAGCTTTTAGTAGCATCATTATCAAAAAATATATATTCAACCGATTGAACAGTTACGTTAGTAAAATTATGACCTGACTAACGAAAGTGTTGGTACAAGTAATTTTTTAACTTTTTAGGATTACTTGCATCACCTTTATCAGTATTTATTATATTTGTGTTCACGAAATCGAACTTTTAAGGATGACCTGTTTGTCCAACATATTGTATACCGCAACTTGGTGCATGTCAAGGCAGAACATAAATTACGTGAGAAGTACGTCAATCAACATTAGAAGCTAGACATACATTAAACAATCTACCATTAACAGCTGATTTAATGGTGGACTTGCAAGATAAATAATTGCAACAACTGCACCTCTTAGTATTGCACTTATTAATAGAGGGAAACACCCTGCGCTTTAAATGAACTAAATGATTTCTGAAAGGAGACTTTATATGGTATTTCCTCAAAACAGGTGATCGTAGAGCAGTTACGGAAACTTTTGAGCTATTATTAAAAATCCTAGTAATATTATTAGAAGGAACATGAAACGAGGTTGCCGAATGAAGATTTATAGGTGTAAGGCGTACATATGGTCTAATTCTAAGAAATGAAGAGGAATTTTGTGGAATTTGTATTGATGACGCAGAGTGTAACCGAAGAGGTGAAAGATTTATTTTTAAAGTTTTAACTGATAGACTCATAATTGTTAATTTGGAGAGTAATACCATTCTGCGAAAAGCGAAATAAGGGCCAATTAGTAATTAATGGAGATACGAAATAGAATCGTATCAAAGATCCATAAGAAATAATATTAGTAAACTTACGGACTGTTAAAAGAGGTCCAAAACTCGACATCAGTGTATAATACAAGATAATGAGGAAAGTTAAGGAAACCCTAATAAAATGGGCCAAAATGTCGATCAGCACAAAACCTTCAACGCGGTATATGAAACACACGTGTTTAAGGAAAAACTGGATCAAAGAATGTCATACAATCCCTTTAGGGTGTAAAAATAACAATATTGATTGGATGTACGGGGAGACTTTTTACGGTCGCCACACGGCATAAACAATACTATTGTGCATGAAAAGAACATAACTCTGCCGCAATGAAAATCAGAGTTATTGGACATGTGTAATGACATGCCTTAGGGTAAGATGAAAATGTGTGTGACGTTTCACAAACATAGGTCAAACGCTTTTAAAGTTATGCCGAGTTGTAAGCTCGGATAAGTTGCAGTAAGTTTTATGAAAAGAAGCATAACTCTCAAAATGGAAGTAAGAGTTATTGGTCATGGGTAGCAACATTCCCTCGGGAAAGATGAATATGTGTGTTAAATTTCGTAAACATACGTCAAATACCTTTTAAGTCATGGCCAGTTATGAGCCTAGTTGTGTTGCAGGCTAACGTTTAATGAAAAGATGCATAACTCTACCAAAATGTAAATCAGAGTGTGGACATGTGTAACGACAATCCGTGAGATAAGATGAAGATGTGTTTGAAGTTTATGAACATATGACAAATAAGTATGGCGGGCCACTGTTGGGTTGCAGGTTAAGGTGTGACGGCCGACAATGGACTACAGACCACGGACAAAGCGATCCCTAAGTGACTGCCATGCTACCTACGTAGGCGACACAAACATATATCCTTCACAGGTCCCGTACACTATTAGAGCTAGCTGAATTACAATTAAACTGACTTAGGTAAATTTAAATATGTTTTATTGACATGAAACGCATGTTAATTAGATTAACCACAATACGTCTTTTAAGTTATTTACTAAAACAAGAATGAATTATATTCCCGTGTATCGTAACCTATCTTGAGAGCACGTTAAAAACCACAGGAATCTATTCGTTACTAAGAATAGTGCAGGTTCCCGGATTCATATGTATCCTTCCCTCTCTATGATGCGGCTACAAATGACCTATAATGTGTTGATGAGCCGTTAAACATTTGATTTTATAGGAATTTACGTGATATTCAACACATATTAGGTTATATATGGCGGTCGATTGTTTGTGGTGGAGGCAGACCACCCACTTTTCCTTGATAGAACCAGTACTGTACACCACCCGCCATCCGTAAGAATTGACACGTCCTCACTTACAAGTCGAGCTCAGCCGTTAAACAACATCCAATTTAATTAAAATTATATTTTAAAACAGCCAGTTATTATAGTTGTATTTCTCTAGACTAACCTAAGAGTCCTATAAGCTAACCTGAGACTGAGAGTCCTATGTGATTTACCTTCGCCATTTTAGATACAGAATCTATTCGGTCACAAGACACGTTAACATTAGCCAAATTGCATAAGTGCATACGCACCTGAACACCACAGTAGCCATAAGGCCCTAAAAAGCGCTCACACTCTTGCTTGATGTCCGACCATTTCCACTCGAACAGATGCGTTATAGTGTCTCTTCCCGGGGCACAGTTGGGGTCATGATAGGGTCCATTTGTCTGCACCCCTGTTTGTAAAACCAAAGTGTGTGTTTTATTAATTAGACTATGGCAAACAGTGTATCGACTTAAAAAAAACGACCTAAGTAAAATTACACACCACGGCGACACCCACACCTATTGTCTCATTAAGATTTGTTTATACCTTTCTATAAAGAGGTTTCTTAAAAAAGAGTAAACTATTGGGGAAAATAAATAACATCATATTTTTTTTTTAATTTAATATAACTGAAAGGGTTGTTTTTTTAATTTTCAATCACCAAATAAATGGTTATTTACCCCGTGCTAGGTGTGTGGGGTCTCGGTGAGCCAACCCTCTACAAATCTTAAGAAATGCATGTAATATCCATCAAAATAATTTAAACTCAATCCTTTCTCAAATGATACTAAACTTATCAAGTCGGATAAAAATAACTATCGGTGCTACACGATTTTGAAAAAGGTTCCAGCCCATTAAACAAAAAACACATATCTGGTTTCTTTACATCTATGATCATTGCGAAAATATTCTACTTATGCAAACAACGCATATTTGTTGTAATTACCTGTAGGTTAACTAAAACTTCATAAATAAATTTAATAAAACATATTAGCATATGTTTACACCTGTATGTATTTGTATAACACGACACGGAAGTGCTAATACACATTTGTTTTACTAGTGATAATTAATACTAGATTAGCCATATGCAGTTTGGTAGAAGTTTTTTTCTAAAAAAATGAATTTTAAAAACTACATTACCGTTTAGCAAGGTAAAAACCAAAAAAACTACTGTTGTTGGCATAACTCCTGGTCTGAGCAGAATAACACTTTCTGGTTTGCCCTTGAACATGTTGAACGTAAAACTTATCTCGCGACTAGACGTATCGTTAAATGTATACAAAGCCATCAAAACAAACCCATATATAATCATCAAAACAAGTTAAGGAACACCAGATAATTTCTGCGTATACGTCCGGTTCATTATATACATATGATTCTCTAATCGGTCCCCTGCTTCTACGCCTATTAATTAATTGATTGTATACGTGACATGCCACATGTGGTTTACTTGTATACCGGACAACACCCCAAATATCCGTATAGTATCAACGCGGGTCGTATAAGGTCATACGCGGGTACGGAAAAGACGCGCCATATTACAGGTACGCTCAATATTTGTCATTTATTTAAATATTATATAAGTTATATAGTTAGTTTTTGCTTTGTTAGATTCCCTGAATATTTTTCTTCACATCTATATCTTATGTTTTTTTATTTTAGTATTGTTTTAAGCAATTTTATCCGTTTTGAACTGGGCCGATCGGAAAAATCCGTGTCAACAATTGACATTTCGTCGATATTTCAATTATATAGTAATTTTGACACGATAAGAAGGACATGCACATGTGAAACATTCATTATGTAGTCATTTTGTCTGATTTGATCCCTTAATACCAAATAAGGGTTTTTAATCTGGCGTTTTGTGAGAGAAGGGTCCCAGAAAGTGGATAAGTCTAACGAAGGCTAAACATTTGCTCGGATAAGGTAAAACGAAGACTATGGATAAGTAGGGGATGTAGCGACTCAGCCAAACAAGCTCTGTGATTGAGAGTTCTGAAAAACTTGGAGAAAGGTGAAAGAATTATCAAATTCGAATGATAAACAAAAAAGATATGACCATTTAAAAGTTGTTCTAAAACGAATAAGGGAACCGCCATTTTTAGAGCTATGACATCATAGTTCCATATTACCATATATGGAATATTGATAAATATCATTTAAAACGAAGAAATTCACTGCAAATGAATGATATTTTTACTGGTCATATACAGCATTATTGCCATTAAGTATTACATATTTTTCATTCAGTTGCTGCCATTTTTTCCCTATAAATCAGTTAATTTTTATATTTATAAATATTCCATATATGGTCATTTAGAACCGTGATGTCATAGCTCTCAAAATGGCCGCTTCCATATCCACTTAAACAGAAACTTCAAATGATCATATCTTCTTTCTTTATCATCCGATTTTGATAATTCTTTTACCCTTATTCAAGTATTTCAGAACTCTCAATAATAAAGATGGTTTGGCTCTGTCGCTACATTCCCTTTAAAGCGGGCGTTTATAACAGCACAGACGTATTTGTCTTCTTATTTGATACCTCTGTCAGCTTCTAGTTTCTTAGGTACTTACCGATAGTGTTTTCCCTTACTTGATGGCATACTTTCCCAGTACTTTGCCGGCACTTAGAGGGAGTGCGGTTGAAAAACCCGGGACGTAACCCCATCGGGAATAAGTAATAGTAATGCTTTCAGAACATCTGTAATAAAAGGAAGTCGGGATTGTAAGCTAAAATCTCGGCATATCCACATATATTCGGTTATATTTTTCACCTAATGACATTTTGTAATCGCATCGGGGCTGGCGTGCGCAAGTGAATAGCGCATTGGACTTGTAACTTGCCCGGGTTCAAGCCTGGCCGTTACCACTGACTTTCGTCGGTGTGTTCTTGGGCAATAAACTTCCCCTCAGCCTCGTCCGTCGGACGGGGACGTTAACAAGCGGTTCAGTTTCAGTCGATCCTCCGAGCATGTTAAATAACCATTTAAACCATTGGAATCTATTCGATAGTAAGAGTAGGCCAGATTCCCACATTCATATGTATCCTTCCCCTCTCTCTCTGGTGTGGCTCTAAATAACGTATAGTGTGTTGATGAGCCGTTACACACCATTCAATTCAATCAACTGTAAGCGCATCAGAACAATATTATCTTAATTGGCTATTGTAGCCAAAGAGTATTCAATAGGCAGTTGTGCCCGCGTCCAACAGAAATAAATAAGGTACATGTATACTTGTTCTAATAAATTACATGATTACTCCCCTTTGTTAATTTTCTCCATCTGCGTTTTTTGAAAACATTTTAAAAGATTAGTAAAAAAGTACCAAAATTCGTCAACACAATTCACAATTTAATAAAAGTAGATTTCGTGTCGCAGAAATTTATGTCTTGCTAACGATTAGGATAAACAAATGATTTGATAACTACCGTTAAACACATCTTTCAATCGCCATCTCGTTTTCCCGTAAAACCATAAATGCAATCGGAATTCTTCGCAGATTTCCGTATTCGGATCGTCCACTATTGAAAGCCATTGACGGAAATCGACGAGGTTATTCCGTTTTCATTCGAACCAACCCCGAACAACCTGGCAATTTCAGGAAATGTTATGGAAATATAATAAAACGACAAGACGTCATTGATTTACGTCATCATCGTATGTCATCACATTATGACGTATGATCTGTTATTCTAAAAAAGGATAAAAATATCGGACAGGGAAAGCAGCATTCAAGGGCGACAGTCAACCACAAAACACAAAAACAAACACGCAAACAGACAAACGAAAAGACAAAAGTAATAAAAAATGCAAACGACATCACAAACACAAAAGGGTTGACAATAGGGCTACCGCCTTGGAACGGTCAGTGGCAAAGTAGGCCACTGGGGGTTTAAACCGGTTCTAGGGTGCACCAAACCTCACACTTACCCTACTTCATCCCATTAAAACAGGACAGTGTAAATAAAGAAATCCCCGCCATGATCTAATCTCTTACCAACAAGGCAGCATCAATAGGCAATATAAGTAAAACACAAATATGCTCGTGTAAATCTAATACAAAAAAACAATAGCCTAGAAAGCCACAATGAAGGTACTCAATAACTTTGCAGAAGCCAGAGCAGTAAGAGAATAAACCATTAAGGGCACGACAAGAAAGATCATGGACAAACATCAAACGCCACCGTCCCAATGGGCTTTAGGTAGGCGTCATCACAGGGTCCACAGCCTGTCCGGTCATCGTACAATTAAAGAGGAAAGCATAGTGGCGAACTGTAAAAGGGTCCACCACCAAGCATGCAATACGTTGCAAAATGATAGGGTCATAACCTCTTTTGATAAACTTTTTAACAAGTTAAACAAAGATAGTATGAAAGTGATCATGACCAAGAATCTTACGAAGTTTATAAATCATATCACCATAGGAGTCAGGTTGTGATAGTCCTTGTCGCAGAAGAGTCCTTAAATTACATTTATATTTGGAAAGAAGATCAGGGTTACGATAATAAAATTTTGCAAAGGTTTAGTTTCTTAGGTACTTACCGATAGTGTTTTCCCTTACTTGATGGCATACTTTCCCAGTACTTTGCCGGCACTTAGAGGGAGTGCGGTTGCAAAGGTATAGTTTCTTAGGTACTTACCGATAGTGTTTTCCCTTACTTGATGGCATACTTTCCCAGTACTTTGCCGGCACTTAGAGGGAGTGCGGTTGAAAAACCCGGGACGTAACCCCATCGGGAATAAGTAATAGTAATGCTTTCAGAACATCTGTAATAAAAGGAAGTCGGGATTGTAAGCTAAAATCTCGGCATATCCACATATATTCGGTTATATTTTTCACCTAATGACATTTTGTAATCGCATCGGGGCTGGCGTGCGCAAGTGAATAGCGCATTGGACTTGTAACTTGCCCGGGTTCAAGCCTGGCCGTTACCACTGACTTTCGTCGGTGTGTTCTTGGGCAATAAACTTCCCCTCAGCCTCGTCCGTCGGACGGGGACGTTAACAAGCGGTTCAGTTTCAGTCGATCCTCCGAGCATGTTAAATAACCATTTGAACCATTGGAATCTATTCGATAGTAAGAGTAGGCCAGATTCCCACATTCATATGTATCCTTCCCCTCTCTCTCTGGTGTGGCTCTAAATAACGTATAGTGTGTTGATGAGCCGTTACACACCATTCAATTCAATCAATTGTAAGCGCATCAGAACAATATTATCTTAATTGGCTATTGTAGCCAAAGAGTATTCAATAGGCAGTTGTGCCCGCGTCCAACAGAAATAAATAAGGTACATGTATACTTGTTCTAATAAATTACATGATTACTCCCCTTTGTTAATTTTCTCCATCTGCGTTTTTTGAAAACATTTTAAAAGATTAGTAATACATTGAGATAAGTAAGTTAATATTTATATCTTAGACTATATCTTGTTCACTGCTCATAATAGAACATTTTATCAAACGGAATTACTACAAATCTCCGAGATTGGTACATTTGCATGAAGCTGTGCTTCGAGGGGGCGGGGTGGGGAGGGGGAGGCGGGGGAGGATGGAATCTATACTAGTACCTTGCTAATGGAGAAAGGTATACACCTCACTATCTAAAATGTTTTATATGCGCCATGTTTACCTCATTTGAGGACACTCTAAGACGGTATGTAGGTTGAGAATGCACAGAGATCAAATGGTTTAATTAAAGTATGTTTTTAACTAAACAAATGAGAAAAATGTCTTATAGAAACCAGCGCATTCGACCGCAATGGCACCGTGGGTCCGTACTGTACTACAAACACATGAATTATTAGCGAGAACAGCTCGCGTAATCGTCGCTCCTATGGTATCATGCAGGCGAAAAGTAAACATACCAATCCATCCTTTTGAATGGTGGTTTCCAAGCAGAATGAGGAAAAAAGCCCATTAAAAACCTTTCTCGAACCCATCCAAAAATGACAATGAAATTGCATTTTTACCTATTTCGCCAAAACGGCCATTAACCGGAAGCGTAGCCTAAAGTGTTACGGTTAATTGTGTTGACGAATTTTGGCCAATGAACAATGTGCAAGGTAACACTTTAGGCTACAATCAATCCCAGAGTTTTCATAAGTTTTATCACAATATAGTTTAACGTGATCTTTAACGGCAGTAAGACAAGAAGTTAAAAGTTTGGAGATGTTTGTTGTCGTGCAGGCACTAGAATTAGAAATAAAGCGAGCCTTATATGGATTTTTATGTAATTTAGGAATCCAGTACATGGTAGGCAGTTTATTTTGCTTATCGCTTACACCAGCCTTGAAAGTAGTGCACCGAGTGATATGTGCGGAAACAACATCATCCTCAGTAGAATTAACTGGAGTATACGAATTGGTGCTGCCGAGTTCCAGAGATAAAACATTGACGTAATGTAGGCGTCAAACAATAATTACATTATTAGCTGCTTTATCTGCAGGAACTAAAACAAATTTATTATGAAATGCCTGAATTCCCGATTTTAGATTACGAAAGGAAAACCTAGGTCTAACACGATCTCCGCAGTCTTTCATATACACAAAGAAGAGAGACAGCTGTATGTTATTCTACGATAAAATACAGCTGTTCCATTAATTCCCCGCGTATATTTCATCCGTTGGAAGCGCCACGTTACATGACGTCACTTGGTAAATATAAGTCACGAAGACAAACTCAATAGTAATTTTAATGAAATGTTAATTACAACAAACTTGCCATGCTCCCAAACCGTGAACCCCACCATATAAACCCATCATATGCATCAGTACATATAACATAAATAAGCCTCTTGAACAAGCTGAGAACTTTTGACGTCATACAGCGCAAGCTATATGACGTAAGCAATGACTTAATTGTTTGTCACGTGACTACTAGCGTATTGAAACGCAGAACTTTGCATACGGGGCGCCCAATGGAACAGCCTGTAAACATAACAGCCTGATTACCTTGACCTCCGAGATAATATATAGTCAACAATAGCGTAAACAATGGGGTTATTGTTGTGTTAGAATCGAAATAATAAATACGTACCTGTATTTCATCGGTGAATAAAATACAGTTAGAAGTTCG